>VZQC01012801.1:305817-459912 GCA_009823505.1 Rhizomys pruinosus
GGTCTGGGAAGGAGGGAGGCCCGGGAAGGAGGCCTGGGAAGGAAGGAGGCCTGGGAAGGAGGGAGGCCTGGGAAGAAGGGAGGCCTGGGAAGGAAGGAGTCCTGGGAAGGAAGGAGTCCTGGGAAGGAGGCCTGGGAAGGAGGCCTAGGAAGAAGGGAATTCTGGGAAGGAAGGAGTCCTGGGAAGGAAGGAGTCCTGGGAAGGAGGCCTGGGAAGGAGGCCTAGGAAGGAGGGAGGCCTGGGAAGGAGGGAGGCCTGGGAAGGAGGGAGGCCCGGGAAGGAGGCCTGGGAAATCCTCCAGTGTTGGGGGGAAAGCTCCTGGTTTTTAGTGCCATAGTTTGAGGCAAACAATGATGCCCACAAAGAGAAAGCCACTTGTCCTTGAAAGCAAGCAAAATAGGGTTTAGCTTTGCGCCCGTCACCTCCTGACTATCCATCTAAGCAGGTTTCCCAGGTGCTCAGAACCTCGGCTCCTCATCTGCAGTAGGGCTGATGAGCCTCTCCACGCTGTGGTGTGAGGAATGAAGTTGCGATGACTCAGCACATATCAGGCACACACGTGAGAGTAAAGGTGGTAGCTAGCTAGAGAGAGTGGCAGGGGCAGTGCCAGGACATCCGTGTGGGGTGGGCTGAGTGGCCACAGACATGGGGTAGGCCTGCAGAGCGGAGCAGCCGCCAAGAACCGGCAGGCAGGCCCACCTGGCCTCCCCGGCTCTCACTATGCCCCTCAAGCCCTGCCTGACTCTTGGTTGAGTAGGAGATTTTGTTTTTGTTTTTCCTCCTTATGTCTTCTCTCTTCAGAAAGATTATGCTTGCTTATTTATTTGTTATTATTTTTTTAGCCTTCTTGACACGGGGTCTCCCTGTAGCTCCAGCTGGCCTAGAAGTCACTATGTAGACCAGGCTGGCCTTGAACTCACAGAGATTCACCTGCCTCTGTCTCTTCAGTGCTGGGATTAAAGATGTGCACCATCACACCTGGCCCTACTTCTGCTTCTTAAAGGCAGAAGCTATATCTGCTGGTCATGTGTCCAGCAGGAGGCCAGTGTTTAGCAGACACTCAGCAAGCATTTGGCCTGGGCCCTTACCATGTTTTTGGTCATGTTTGGCAAATTAATGGCAGTTTCCTTCTCAGTAAAACTCACATAAATAACGACGCCTGGCTCCTTTGGTTTCTGTGAAGATGATATGAGATACTATTAGTGGATACGAGGCATGGGAGACACACACCAGAAAGGCTCAGTAAAGAACAGCTGCTATCAGGGCTTCACTGACTGGCAGCCGACTATTCGGCTGCATAGAAAACGTGTTCTGAAATCCAGCACCAAAGACCTAACATTTTAAAAAGGGATTTAAGAAAATTGGGGTTTCATCATAATTTCCTAGCAAAAATTTGACTTTAAGCACAACCCCTCAGCTGCTTTAGCAGACCAGATCTTGCCCCTGACCTAAGGATGGATGAGCTGCTGATGCGTGAAAATGGGTTAGCCCAAGATACGACTTGTTTTTCAAAACCATCAGCTAAACTTATTTTGTTGGATAAAAAATTAGCTAAGCTTATCCCTGAATAAGACACCTATACTAAACCACTGCCCCTCCAGGCTCAGGGATCATTGTGGAAGGAAGGGGCAGAAAGATTGTAAGAGCCAGAAAGGGTGGATGACCACAAGGAAACACAGTTTGCAGACAGCTGGTCAGCGACTCATATGAACTCACAGCAGCAGTGACGGCATGCACAAGCCCCATGCACGCTCAAAGCAGACACAATCCCCCATAGACATAGGGATGTGGCTATTCTCACCCAACTCAACATTAGGAAACTGTGGCAACAGACAGCTGCTGGGGCGCAGACAGGCTCGAGTCGGGACTCTTGGTAGGTTAGCGAGGTTCCAGTGGATAGACCCACACCACACTGGAGGTCATTTGAGGACAAATTAGATCCTATAGGCCACATATATATGTATATGTATATATATTAGAGTATATTAAATTGGATGGGGGCAGTAAGGGGAGAAGAAAATAGAGGAGGGGAACTAAATACTATCAAATTCTACTGTATGAAAATTGCAAAAATTCAATAAAAAACCATTAAAAAATAGCTGACTACTGAAGCAGTAGCAAATGTAGAAAACCATGGAAAGCAAGGTACCCATAATATCAGTGATCTAAAAGCAAGGTCCCTATAATCCGTGATCTAAAGGCAAGGTCCCCATAGTCAGTGATCTAAAGGCAAGGTCCCCATAGTCAGTGATCTAAAAGCAAGGTACCCATAATCAATGATCTAAAAGCAAGGTCCCCATAGTCAGTGATCTAAAAACAAGGTCCCCATAGTCAGTGATCTAAAAGCAAGGTACCCATAATCAGCAATCTAAAAGCTCAGCTTGTCCGTTTTGCCGTACTTCTTCCTAGTCTTCTCTGCATATTTTAAAAATGGGGCCAGTCTTTATGCTTTAACTATCTATAACCTAAAGATTTTGCTTCATCATTCACTATTCACAAACACTTGTGAGAATGTGGTTAGGACAGAAGCTGTGCTGTGTACTAGGAGGGTCTGTAGGACTTGGAGGATGAGATGAAGCTCCTCTTCTGCACAGCTGCTGACTGAGCTTACACATTGACAAACAATGCATAGACATAACACTGAGACAGAGGCAGTTCAGTCTACGCAAAAATGTCTCTGAGGGGCTCAAAATGGGACAAGACTATCAGAACCCAGAACAATCTTGGGGGAAATCTCATGGATGGGAATAGCAGACCAGCTATACAGCACATAATTCTGTGTGTAGTTTTCAAGTTCTACTAATTTGTACTGACTCCTCCTTCCTGACACAGAACGGCTCACCTCTCCTCACACTGCCACAGCTTGCACTGATGCACCAGACCAAGCTCCTGCAAAAAACCTCTTCTTCAGAATATCATAAATGAGTATAAAAATTCAAGGAAAATTTCCAATTATATTTTAGTTCATAAAAAAACACCTCAGGCCAGGCGTAGTGGTGCATGCCTTTAATCCCGGCACCTTGGAGGCAGAAGCAGGCGAATTTCTGTGAGTTCAAGGCCAGCCTCCAGTGAGCTCCAGGCCAACTCAGACTAAAAGGGAGACCCTGTCTCAAAATAAAAAAAAAAAAACCCAAAACAAAACAAAACAAAAAACCACACCTCAGGCTTAAGGTGAAAAAGAAATTATCTGAAGAATTAAAAGTGAATTATGAAATTCCATACTCCTGTTATTCAAATAATATATTTAATATGTGGGAATTAGCAGAAATCTCCATAAATGACTATGAAGATTGGACCCACCTATCAGCTAAGCTTCATTCCTGGGGAAAGAATTTCCTGATTAGTGAGCTTACTGTCCTCAAAGGCTTACACGCTGCACGCTTAGTCCTCGAGGTTCCATGTGAGGCAGTCAAACCAGCAGGAGGCAGGGCTCAGCTGGAGGATGAAGTCATGGAGGAAAATGTAATGGAGTTTTCACAGGACCTCAGTTCTCAACAGTAGGCTGTTATAAAGCAAGACATCCCATGAGCTCGGTATCTTCTGTATGCTCCTAGTTCTCTCCACGGTAGGACACAGCCAAGAGGGCTGTTGACAGAGGCTGAACACACAGAGCTGCGTAATCTTGGACTTTCAGTTTCAACTAAGAGCTAAACAAACTTTTCTTTATAAATTGTCAGCCCTGAGTATTTTGTTATAGCAGCAGAAAACAAAGCCTATGATCACACACTCATTCATTCAAGAAATGCTGGTAAATATTTTGAAGAGGGTAATAATGTGATAAGTGCTGGAGAAGCAAAGCTGAAGTGAACCAGGTGAGTAGTGTTTATGTTCCACGAGGCAGAGAGTTTAGTAGGAGAGAGGCCAATAAACAGCACCCAGTTACAATCTGTATGATAAACATGGCTGATAAATTAGGCATGCAAAGGATGAATGACACCTGTGACAAACACCATGATAAGGAAGGAGTAGTAAGAAAGGAAACTATGTTGATCAAGATTTGGAGAACTAGAAAAGCTTCTCATAGAGATGACATCTAAGCTGAAGGAAGAAAGCAGACAGTCAGGAAGATCATAAAAAAGAGAGGTCTAGCAAGAGGGAAGAGCATGGTAGAAAGTCTAGAGTGCAGGAGGAACATCGAAGACGTGAGAAAAGGCATTCAGCCCCGCTGGGCCAGAGAGAGGAACGGGAGTTTGGTGAAAGGTGTATGTACATATACATGCCCAGGGAGGCAGGTGTACACATGCACACTCATTTAGACCTCAACACTACGACTATTACCCCTGTTTATGGCATGAGAGTGCATGAACTGGCGATGAACAGTAAGTAGCCAAAGGAAAGACACTGTTAATGTAATAGTGATGTTCTGAGGGAGAAGTTAGGGAGGGCTGTTAGGAGGGGATGTCCAAACTTCCTAGGAAATGAGCATTCTCCATTACTCCTCCATCCTATGACAGGTCCTGAGTCCACAACTTAGAGAGCATGAGCCATGTAAGGCAGAACCTTTGTCCTCAGGACATTTCTAATGCAACATGCATATTGGATACCAGAAGCTTTCTGTAGTGCCCAGCAAAGATCCTGAAGGCCAAGTACTTCTTTTTTTTTTTTTTTTTTTTTTTTTTTTTTTTTTTTTTTTTTTTTTTTTTTTTTTTTTTTTTTTTTTTGTCTTTTTAAGGCAGGGTCTCCCTGTAGCCCCAGCTGTCCTGGAACTCACTCTGTAGACCAGGCTAGCCTTGAACTCACAAAGATCCGCCTGCCTCTGCCTCCCAAGTGCTAGGATTAAAGGCATGTGCCACCACACCCGGCTAGGCCAACTACTTCTTAAAGCATCATGTCCAGCGGAATCATGGGATGGGATTCCCCCTTTGCAAGACAGCCAAGGTTCTCCTGAGAAAGCCCTGATCACTGGAACCAGTGACCACAGCTACAACCCCAGTGTGGAGATAAACCAGAAAAATAGATCAACGACAGGGTCATCCCATCATCTCACCTTCCTAGAACCCACTGTCCAGACTGTATCTCTCACAAACTGTGTCTAAATGATACTGCACCTGACCCGGGCTGTTCTTGGTTTCACTTCTTGGGTCAATTACTTTGTTATTTCTTTGATGAAGAACTATCTCTTAGCGGCTGGATAAATAGCTCAGCCGTTAAGAGCACTAGCTGTTCTTACAGAGGATCTGGGGTTCAATTCCCAGCACCCACGTGGTGGGAAAATTCAGTTGACTAACCAATGGCACCTCCCTGGCCACACCCATGGGTGGGATATAGTGACACAAAGGTTTAGGATTTGGCCCTGGGTGTTGAATCACACTGGCTATATAAGGCGGCCATTTTTAATAAGGCTCTCTCTGTTTTGGGCACCTTAACATGCGTTGTCCATGTGCTGTACGTGTTTTCTACATGGTTCACCCTGGGAATAAATAGGACCCCATACCACATGGTGGCAAACAATCATCCACAACCTCAGTTCTAGGGGATCTGACACCTTCTTCTGACCTCTGTGGACATTGCATGACACGGGTACACTTATACTTACATACATGCAGGCAATACACTCATACACATAAAAATAAAAATAATAAAGTATTTTTAAAACAGAAACATCTAAAAAAAATAAAAGAGAAACATCTCTTGCTGGACATGGTGGCGCACACCTTTTAGCACTTGGGAGGCAGAGACAGGCCTGTGAGTTCAAGGCCAGCCTGGTCTACATAGTGAGTTCCAGGCCAGCTGGGGAGACCCTTACTAATGATACCTTTCAAAAGATATTTGTTCTCATTCTTAGACTGGTTAATGTTTTATTCTTTTTCTCTAAAGCTCTGAGAAAGGAAGAGAAATTAACACAAAATTTTCAGTGTATCTAAGGGTTTGGTACAACACTTTATCTAAATCTTTATAATAACCACCACAAGAAAGATAAGCTGGTTCTCATCAAACAGCCAAGAATGTTGGGAAAGGTCAATTGGTCTGTCTTGCCCTATATGTTAACTTCAAAACCAAGTCTGACTCCAAGTCAGACTTATTCTACTATCTCACTGAACTATTCAGAAAGAAGCACAGGTCATTTGAAAATTAATTTTCCCTTCAAAGCCAGCCTGGTCTACATAGTGAGTTCCAGGCCAGCTGGGCCTACAGGGAAACCCTGTCTCAAAAAGACCTAAATAAATAATAAATAAATAAATAAATAAATAAATAAATAAATAAAATGTTCCCAAGTTAGAAGATCATGTGCTTGCCAAAGATTGGTTAAGAGTGTTTTCTGCTCTTCCTGAGGACAAGAGTTCAGTTCCCACAGCAGGTGACCCACAACAGCCTACGACCCCAGCTTCAGGGGATCTGATATCTTCTGGCCTCCACAGATACATGCATACACACACACACACACACACACACACACACACACACACATGTGCATGCAGACACACAAAGATTGAAATAAACAATCAAGAAATCAATCATGGGTTTAGGATTCTGCAGATGATCTCCAACTTATAGCGGTTCAACTTTTAGATGGTGTGAAAGTAATACAATTCAGTAGAAACCCTGCTTTAACTTTTGATTCAATGCTTAGTAGCACACAGTATGATCCTGTCATGAGCTATGGCTCCCAGCTGGGCAGCCACATGGTTCCAAGAGGTAAAAAGCCATTGTCTCTGTTAGGACCAGATCAGAAAGAAGTTAATCAAAAGAAAAGGGTTAACCATAAGTAGAGCAACTCTCTAGTTGAAGCAGGTCTGGTTCCTTTAGTTACTCCCTCCCACCTTGAGTTATTAGTTCCCAGAGCTACCTGAGGTCAGGATGAACTTTCCCAGCCCTGTAGGAGGGCTTCTCATCCCATAAGGAGTCCATTACTCTCCAAGGGGCTTCACGCTGCTAAACACAACCACTGTTTCAAACAAAGGGGTGCAGAACAGGTGGACTGATCCAATGAAAGACTGCCTGGTCTGCAACTACCAAGACCCCACCAATCAGCTTAAAGGTCACCACTGCTTGCATTGTGTTTCTATAGCCTTGCAATTGTGTATGTATGATGTCACCAAGTTCCTCTAGTTTGTGGCTTTGGCTTTAAAAGGTCTCTGTAACAGACAGTCCGGGTTGTGCTCATCCCTGCGTGGAATGGGTTGTGTCCCTGACACATCAATAATTAGCTCCCTTGATGTGTCAGTTTTCTTAATTGGGTTCTGGTGCACCAGCAAATTAAATAAATTTCGTATTAATCTGTGGCCCCTCATTGGTTAATTTTGTGAGTGTGGCAGTTTGAGCCCAACAGTCTCCATCACCAATCAAGGAACATTCAGACACAGAAATTAAACCCTCAACTCCTAACTCTGCATTTCTTGCCTGGTAATACGTTTGGTCTTGTCAGTGTGGCCTTGTGTTAATAACAGATGTTAGACAGCTGTGAGATGGATGGATCTTTGGTCAGGTTTCCAAAGCCCTAAGTTCTAGCCCAAAACTTCTATGTTGGCAGCTGGTAGAGAAGACATGGTGTAGAATTGGGTTGCTTTAGCCAAGTACACTTTACTTTGGGCCTGGGCATCAAACTCCGCCAGGGTCTGGGTGAGTCTGGTAGGCTTATATACCAGGGAATCATAAGTAGAGGAACCACATAATTTATCATCCAAACCCTTAGGGTATCTTTAAAAGTGAAAAGGGATGTTATTAATAACTACATCAAGACAAATATGTAGCCCAGGCTAGGCTGGGACCAATCAGAACTCATGGTTACTACAGTCAAGGAGTCCACTTACCCTGCAGCTTAAGGCCTTGCTGGGTCTGACCTCAGGCTTACAACCTTACTCTGATGCAAACAACAAAGAGTAGCTTCTCAAAATGAATCTAGAAAAATGACACAAGGTTAAAAAAGCTAGAAAATGGTCTTTTTAGGAGTGCAGAGCTAGCCCAAACTATCTGCTCTGACTTTGGAGTGCATGGGCGACAGTGGGCAGCTTGCGTTTCATACTACTTCCAGGCCCAGGACCTAAAGAATACCCCCCCCCAAAAAAAAGGAACACAAAGAATGCACTCCAGATGCTAAACTCTTAGCCGTTTGGGCACTGACAGTCCCTGACTCTGGTGGTCTGATAACACCCTGTTGTTTGAACGTATGTGGCTCCTTTCTTCACAAATCCCCGGCTCCACTTAGATGGAAGTGGTCCTAACATGTGCCACAGGTCTCACAGGTCTTGAGACTTCCTCCGAGAGGGAAGCACACTCAAATGCTGCTTGTTTTTTTTCAAGGATTACTAACACAAAGCCCATCAATTAAGAAGCATTTGTACTTTACAATTTGGGGCTTTGTAAAAATGAATAATTCTTATGGAGACTGGCCAGAGTTTAAAGACTCCATTGGCTCTTAATCCAAAATGCTAAACTCAATAGTCTCTTATTAAAGGCTTTCTGAACTGAACAGAACCAAATTAAGTATTCCTGGAGCCACTGGCCCTGGAGACGGAAGAAGGCCCCTCCCTGCTAATGGTGAGGTCTGAGGTCTGTGGTAGACCCCTGTGAGCTGCAGCATAACTTGCTCCATCCCTTACCTGGGGTTTCCAGAGCATCAAGTCAGAAGTCAATTTGATTTGCTGCTCTGAGTAGGCTTCACACCTTCCCTCCTATTCGCCAGTATGTCTTTTTCCATTACCCATGTTTAAAAACAGACTCTAATTTATGGGCATCTAGGACTCCAAGCTCTGGACTCACCACAGACTAGGCCCCTAAATGGTAACAGCTGAGCTAGCTTGTTAGGAGGGCTGAGGCCCCCTCCTCTGTCCCTGGAGGGACAGGCAGGATGGATGCTCAGTCCCAGTCTGTGGCCACCTCAGGGGCTGCTCTGAGAGAAGGGTTCCTTTGGGAATAGGGTGGCAGTGTTCCCATAATGAAGGAGGAAACCATCTTTCTTGGTTAGGAAAAATCATCTCCATAGTGTCCACCCCAGCCTGCTTCTAATCTCTAACAGGAGATGAAACTTTGATGAGGATGTCCTTTATTTACAGGTCAACTTCTCTTTTGTCTATTAAAATATCCTTGTTTTTGTGAAATGATGTTTAACAGGAGATAGAATTAAAAAATATTTTAGCTATTTTTTTTATTTTATATGTATGACTGTATTGCCTCCATGTATGTAAGTGCACCCGTGTCATGCAATGTTGGAGGACAGAAGAGGGTGTTGGATCCCCTGGAACTGGAGTTACAGATGGTTGTCAGCCACCAAGAGGGTGCTAGGAAACGAACCTGGGTCCTCTGCAAGAACAGCCAGAGAGTGCTCTTAACTGGCACCAGGAGATAGAATTTTTAAAAAGTTTTTCATTGGCAAAAATAAAGAACATTAGTGTGATGATAAAACCACTAACGGTAAAAATTTTACTGTCTCATGAAATGTCAAAGTTGGGGACTTAGACAGTTCCTTAGACTCCTGGCTAGGGCTTCACAAGAGCAGAGAAAGGAGATTGTTGGGGGAGTGCATGGGAGAGCACGCTAGTCCCAGATGCCAGTCTGCTGGTACACAAGGCACCAAGGAAGAAAAAGGGAAAGTAAAGATGGCTGCAGGGCTGCTCTACAGTAGGCTCTTCCCTCACCCAAGTTCCTCCTTGTCACTCACTAACCTGCAAAAAGAGCTAAGATCAGAGACTATGAATGCAAAGGGCTCACCCAGGGTTGGTGGAAGGCTGGGCTTCAGGCCTGGGGCTCTTTTTTACTTGCCTATGCATTGGAAGTAGGGGGTAGAGTAATTGAGCCCTCATTGAACAAGCACAATGGAGCTTCTGAATGAATCAGCCAGTTGCACAGGGACTTATTTTCTGAATCCAGCCTATTGCATTATAAACCCAGGTGATCGCAGAGAGATTACAATGGAATTTTATTAATTTTCATTTCTAGTTATTTGTTTTGAAAATGTAGTTTCTGGAACCATAAAGTTTCTGGACGCGCCTTTACCAAAACGAGGCCAAGTTCCATACAAAGTAAAAACCTATCCTCAAACAAGCAAACGGCCCCTGCAAAATGACTTGGGCAAAACCAAAGCACCCAAGTAGTGAGAACTCCCTTCTTGAAGCCCCCTCTTCTGTTGTTCATAGCTACCACCAAAAAAGGTTAGGGTAGGTGACCTATAGCAACTATCAAAATGCCTACGTGGAGGAGTTTGAAAAACATCAAGATAGAGGAATTCATATGAATACTATCTGTGGATTTAGTTTAACTATGTCTTGCTACGTTGCAAAATGATCCATACCATACCATGGCTGTATTCTTAAAGACATGCAGCATTAAGAATTAAATCTAGCTTCCGTATCTGTCTCATTTACTAAATGCAATGAGATAATGTGAAATTCCTCTTTACCACCTTTCTAGTCTCTTCATCTCAACTTCTGAATACACAGCAGGTGCTCAGGTATGCATCAAAACTCATCTACTCGTTAGAGCATGAAAATAAAGATTAAAAAACAGTAATTAGTGCACTTAACTGTAATAATGGTAGGATCTGGCATCTTATTTGGAATGTCTCTTTTACCTTAGCAATGCTATTAAGCATTGGTGAACAACATTAAGCATTTGCTCATTCATTTGTCATTCAGCAAATAGGTAGTCAGTCTATTACTTGCCAGTCATTGTTTTCCAAGTGATGGGTTCACAGAAGTGAATTTAAAATACAGACACGCATCATTACCATTGTGAATTTCTCTATCTCCGGGAACAGACTGATAGTAAACAATAAAATCTTCATTTACTTAAATTAAAATGTAGAATTTGAATTTAAAAAGAATTATTTCCCAATCATCAATAGAAACTTCTGAGTTTCCTAAATTTATTTCTTAACAGTAGAAGAAAAGTTATTTTATAAAAACTGAACACAATACACCTAACTTAAAGCAGAACCATGCAGGCATCTTTTGTTGATATCCAAGTCCCTAACATACCTTCCATGCCCCCCCCCCCGACTTCCAAGGGCTACAGTGATTCCAGGGATTGTGCCAAGTTCTTAGAAGATGGCCCCAGGGAGGAAAATGGTTCCCAGCACAGGTTCCTGTCTTTCCAGGGGCTGTGGAGTTAGAGCCACTTTCTAAAAAACTGACAATTCATTTTTATGCTGGATCATGAAATCATATGTCAGTGTTAGACTCTGCACGCTCTGGTAGAAGCTTATGACTATCTTAAAAATAAAAAAGAGAATGAGGATGCAACGATGCATTCAAGAACCAGCAGCTGACACCACACTTGGTCTGTTGTAAGGAATTGCTAACAGATGAAAAGTATGTCCTCTAAAAAGCCCCTCTTGAGTAATCGGCTATCAAACACATGCTGCAGAACATAGGAATCATACGGGAAGTTTCTGTGGAGCAGCTGCTAACTTCTATTGTCTCAAGCAGATGTAAGGTAGATAAAAATGGCTGCAGCGCACAGAAGGATTCAAGCAGCAAATGAAATGAAACTTTGGGCAAGTCTACAGAATTCCTAGGTAATGATGCACTACATAAAATGAGAAGTGTTTTAAATATTTGAGACAAATGAAGTATATGAAAAAATTCAACCAATGTTTAGTTCTTTCCTTAGATCTTACAAGGTGGTTATTTTTTATAAGCTTTATAAAAGAAAGCATTGCTACTTTTGTTTTTCTAATTGGAGCAATTTTTTGTTTTGGGATAGGGTCTTGATACTGTAGCCCAAGATATGTCCCAAGAGCTGGGATTACAGGTGTGTGCCATTATGCTCAGCTTGCTATATTCATTTGAAATCATCAAAATCGAATTTGTTGGGAAGGTGAAGAATGGCACAGTAAGAACCCAGTAACTACAATAATTCATTTCTAGGTGGAAAGCAGATCACAGGAATAAAGTGGAAGTTTCAGACTACATAAAGCACTAAGTCAGGTGGCTGTGTTGAGTGGAGCCCTCAATGGCAGATAAGCCTCAGGAATACTAACTTAAAGCATCTTTGGTTTCAAAATCTAAAGAATGGTGAGTTAATAGTACAGCTAAATTTCATTATATGAATGACTGTAAAAGCATGGGAGCCAGTGACACCCGCCACATAAGGATAAGGACTCTGCAGGTGGTTCACCTCTGACTGCAGAGCTAGACCAACCAGAAGATGCAAGGGCCCTGGAGGGGTTGTGCAGGTAGGGCATGTTTTGAAAGCATTATAAAGGAGTATTAGTTTAAACATGTAGATACAGGAGGCAGCCTCAGCTCCGCCTGTGTAAGCCGAGTTTTATAGGCTTGTGGAAGGCAGGCATGGACGCAAACAAATCAATGTGGACAGGAGTAAGGGAGAACAGTTCTCAATGTCCTTCACAACAAAAACGTTTCTGTAGCCAGGTTCACTGCCAGAAGGGGAGACCTGGAAAATTTTGGTCTGGTTATTCCAATTATAGAGCTTTCTGCAACGACCTAAGACACAGCAGTGCCTTCCTAGGAAAAGAAATGGGGCCATGTGCAGGGAAACTCCAAGGTAAGTGACTTGCTGTGGGACGGCTCTGCACAGAGACGGCTGCTGCCCCTGCAAGGGCTGCCTTGATTCCCTGTGGAAGAGAGGAGGGAAGATTTTGTAAACTTTGCTTTATCTATTTGTCAGATCGAGACTTGCACCACTAAAAGAAAGTGCATGAGTTACTATGAACCTTTTCTACTATTTATTATGTAAAGTACAGGTCATCAGTTACCATCTCAACTTTAAAATAGTTTTTATTTAGCTTTGTGTTGCTTTAAAACTTAAACTTTAAATAATGTCTCTCTGACTTTTGGTTTAGCGGGAGAGGATAATAAAAGTTTTGATTTCTATTTTGGTCTCCACCAAAAGTATTTCATAAACATTTACTAAGAAGATTGTCAAGCATGACCTAACTGCCCCCGGGATAGAGAAGATGCAAGCCTTCTCATGATCTATTCAGATGAATGTATCCATCACTTTCATTATTGTGTTATGATTCATACCAACAAGGCTCCGGTTGTCATTAAAAGTAACTGGAGTGCACAGGCGCCTCATCAATTACCCAAACTACCTATTCTTGGCAAAGCTTGGTTCTATACATGAGGAGTGTTTACATCAACTTAATATAAACATCTCCTAAAACTCCTGCAGTGGGTTGGTTGTTGAACCGTCCAGGACTACTGGGACATCAAACCCAGGTCCATCTCTACTTCCACACTCCTGTACTGAGAGCACCTGCATTTATTAGATCCTGAAAGAGAGGTCACCTTAGGGAAGAGAAGAGTCTTTACAAGTGGCTACAGGCAGAGGAGAGGGTCTTGATGATGGCTATTTCCTCCTGAGAGGCCACACAGTAGAAGTTCACAAAAAGCAAACACTGGCAAATGGACAAGGCCAGATGCTGAGGAGAACACAGGACAACCAAGAGAAGGCGTTCTGTCGGGAGAACCCCGGCTCCCCAGCCCTCTCGCCTCTCCCTGACTGCTTCTGGGCTTGGGAAGCAGAAGCCAGGAGGATGCAGGTAGTGACATGGAAAAAGCTGGTACCTGTCTACAGGTACCAGCTTTGTCTTGCAGAGCCCAGCTGCATATGCGCATTCACAGATGTGTATTTTTTCACTTAGGAAAGGGGTTTCTGTACTTTGATAAAGACCATGGTGGTAAGGCAGGTGTCCAAGCTTTGTCACATGGAATTTACAGGCGGACAGAATGGGGATGAAACCTTTTCTTATTTTTAAGTGTGTATTTGTTTTTTTCTTTCTAAAGAAGATTTATTTTATTTTATGTGTATGTGTCTTTGATTACAGGGATGTAAGTGTACTACATGCCTGCCTGGTGCCCACAGAGACCATAAGAGGGGTCATATCCCCTGGAGCTGGAATTATAGACAGCTGCAAGATGCCATGCGGGTGTTGGGAACTTAACTCAGGTCTTTTGCCAGAGTGGCAAGTGCTCTTACCCACTGAATCATCTCCCTAGCCCTTATTTTTATTTGTGTGTGTGTGTGTGTGTGTGTGTGTGTGTGTGTGTGTGTGTAAGATAGGGTTGTATTAAGTAGCTCTGGCTACTATGGAATACACTGTGTAGGCGAAGCTGGCCTTGAACTCAGCATCCTGCCTCAGCCTTTCCAGTGATAGGATTATAGTCACTCTGTATGTGGAAAGCTCTGCTTTTCTGAGAATAAACTGAAGAGCCTTACACAATCAGAAAAGACAAGAGACTGTTCCTCTTCCTGATCTTTATGAAAAATCTAAACGTAAGTTCTAAAAGTAGTGTGGCCTCTGTTTGCAAAAGCCCATTCAGAATATGCAGAATTAGTACACACAAAGCATAGCTCCGGCACAAACATCCTCCTTGCTTTCCTGTTGACCTTTTCCTTTCCCTCCCTTTAACCTACAAAGGGGGTACTGTGGATTCTCTGTAAGAAGAAATACAGACTCAGGGCTGGGGAGATGGTTCAGTTGGTCAAGTGCCTGGTGCATAAGCGTGAGGATTCCTGCACCCATGTAAAAGTCAATACAGTAATACATGTCTGTAACTCCAGTGCTGGGTTGGGGAGACAGGTAGATTCCAGGGGCTTCCAGCCAATCTAGCTGAAACTTTAAGCCTCAGGTCCAGTGAGAGACTCTGTCTTAAAAAACAGAGTGAAGCTGGGGGTGTGGTGGCACATGCCTTTAATCCTAACACTTGGGAGGCAGAGGAAGGCTGATCTCTGTGAGTTCAAAGCCAGCCTGGTCTACATGGTGAGCTCCAGGGCAGCTAGGACTTAAAGGGAGACCCTGTCTTGAAAATACAAAAAAAACAAACCCCAAAACAAAAAAAAAAAAACCCCAACCAAACAAAAAAACAGAGTGAAGAGTTAAAGAGGAAGATACTTGACCTCTATATGCATATGTGTCTGTATACACACACACACACACACACACACACACACACACACAGAGAGAGAGAGAGAGAGAGAGAGAGAGAGTCTTCACTTTTTAGATATAAATCAAAGAAAGAAAATACCTATTATCTGAAAGAACTAGAAGTAGGAGTTAGTAGATAGGCCTGATTTTTTTAGGTTCCTACACATCCTTCACAAGAACTGCAAACAATAAGTATGTCCTATAGTTTGGGAATCAAAGAAAGAACCAGAACCACTTGGCTGCGCCTGTCCAGAGGCCTTCTCTACTCTGGCATGTGAGTAAACAGCATATTTCACTCTGCTAGTGGAGAGTGACAGTTTAAGAGACTCGGGGCACCACCTCGCTCACAAAATCAAATTGCCTCTTATGTTTGTGATAGGTGAAACCTTATCTTCACTTTAACGAGAACTTGCCCTGTATGTTTAGAATCTGGGCAGGGCAATCTCTGAAGTGGCTGAGAGAAAAAAAAAAATTTAAATCAAAATAAAATAAAATAAAATAAAATAAAAAACCCACCTAAGGTTTTAACTATCATCCTGAACAATTCAGTTTAAATTCTCAATGGAACAGCAATTGAATCCTTGAGATAAGACCATAGAAACTAAACACATGAAACAATAAACACATGAAAATAAGGTAAGGTGGGAAAAAATTAAAAGCAGTAGCCATACAAAGCACCTGCAATTTCAGCTCTTGGCACTAATGTGTGTGGGAGGAAACAAACATAGACAGCATCGTTACCAAGCTGGCCATTGTACCAGGCAGCTCTGTGCAATCATTCCACCATACACTAAAGTCTGCTGGGGCAGCAGGCCTGCCCTCCCCACAGGGAACCTGACTTCTGCAGTGAGGTCTGTCATGGGTTTCGTACTGCTGGCCGGGCATTCACACCAGCCAAGCATGAAGTTCTATGTGGTATAACAAACTCTATCGATTTTGTAGAAACAACCAGGATGCACATAGCTGTGGTGGATGAAGGCAGCTAGTTTCTGCAGATGGCTTTAGACAAAGAGTATCCTGACGCTGTTCAGAGTGGGGTCATCCCTGGAGGGTACTGGATGGAGCTTCCTTGTGGAACACAGGGTATTCTGGCACCTGTCCAAAATATCCCAACACCTTGTGGAAACAATGAAGGAAGCTATGCCATCTTGTCGATGTGACCATTGGCTTTTGCTCCCTTCCTTTGGACTTTAATCCTGTCTTGGCACTCTGGGGTATGGAATACTAAGGGTGAACCTGGGTTCCTGCAGAGGAGAGGGTGGCTGAGTTGAAGTGGGTGGAGAGAAGTCCATGGGAAGAATATGTCTAGACAGCAGAGAGCAGGCATGCCAGCAACCCCTGCCCCGCAGCATCTGTAGCTCCACAACAACCCCCCTTTCTACATGGCTAGTGCCAACATACATTCAGTATCTAAGTTCCAAATCTCCAGTGGGTATAGGGAGTGTACCAGGGTGTATGAGGAAGATTCTGGGCCTGGGAGACGAAACAGATGCCTGAGAAACTCCTTACTGTGTATGGAGTCAATTATGTGTTTGGAGCTTATTCAAGTTCTCCCAGGCTCTGTTGACCTCTGGCTGCACATAGGGATGACTGCAGGAGAAGAAAACGCAGCAGGACTCGATGTCTTCAAATAGTGCAAACATGTTTTCTTGCATGTTTTCAGCAGTGAGGTAGGGAGCAGAGGTATACTGAGTCAGAAAACTGTTACTTTGTATTCTTTTTCAGTTTTCTGGGCAGTGCTAATTACACCTACTTTAATACAATTCTCAGACTGTCCTAGACAGTTGGTCTGCATATAGACTTGGTCCAGTTTTATGATCCATAAGAAACATCTGGAAAATAGCTAAGAGAAAAAGAGAGAAAGCTGAGGAGGTGAGCATGAGATCAGAGTTCTTATCCTGCAATGCCAGCCATATGGCTTGGAGGAGGTGAGCATGAGATCAGAATTCTTATCCTGCAATGCCAGCCATGTGGCTTAGAGGAGGTGAGATCAGAGTTCTTATCCTGCAATGCCAGCCATGTGGCTTAGAGGAGGTGAGATCAGAGTTCTTATCCTGCAATGCCAGCCATGTGGCTTGGAGGAGGTGAGCATGAGATCAGAGTTCTTATCCTGCAATCCCAGCCATGTGGCTTAGAGGAGGTGAGATCAGAGTTCTTTTTTTTTTAAAGACATGCTTTTTTAAAAAATTTTATTTATTTCTGTATGTGTATGAATGTACTGTCTGCATGCAGGTTTGTGCACCTGTGTTGTGCAATGCCGCAGAGGTCAGAAGAGGGTCTCAGATTCCCCTGGAACTGGAGTTCTCCTGGAATTGGAGTTACAGATGGTTCTCAGCCACCATGTGGGTGCTGGGGATCAAACCCGGGTCCTCTGCAAGAGCAGTCGGTGCTCTTAACCGCTAGGCTGTCTCTCCAGCCCCGAGATCAGAGTTCTTATCCTGCAATGCCAGCCTTGTGGCTTGGAGGAGGTGAGATCAGAGTTCTTATCCTGCAATGCCAGCCTTGTGGCTTGGAGGTGAGCATGAGATCAGAGTTCTTAACCTGCAATCCCAGCCTTGTGGCTTGGAGGAGGTGAGCATGGGATCAGAGTTCTTATCCTGCAATGCCAGCCATGTGGCTTGGAGGGGGTGCTTTACTTCTCAGAGCCTCAGTTTCCTTGTCTGAAGGAAGAGGGAAGAAATCTTCCAGCTCTAGTTTTCCACACCTTTCATCTCAATTCCACTAAAAACTGGGCCCAAGTACAACATACTGAGTCAAAACCAACTCTTTAAATTCTGATCCATAGCATCACGTGGCCCTGAGTTGGGTGGGGTGGTGAGGTTGCCTAATTCCTATCTTAGAATGAACTCTGGACCATCAGAGATCCTGCCAGTGATGTAGAACCTTCTGTTGAGGCAGGTCAATCCATTTCTGGACAGCACAAGTAGTTACCAGTGTATCCCAACAGTGTGGCTCCTCTACCTCCTGCAGGGCTCCTGCATCTGTCCTCTAACTCCCACAGAGCTCCTGCATCTATCCTCTAACTCCTGCATCCATCCTCTAACTCCTGCAGAGCTCCTGCATCCGTCCTCTAACTCCCGCAGGGCTCCTGCCTCCATCCTCTAACTTCTGCAGAGCTCCTGCATCCGTCCTCTAACTCCCGCAGGGCTCCTGCATCCATCCTCTAACTCCTGCAGAGCTCCTGCATCCATCCTCTAACTCCTGCAGAGCTCCTGCATCTGACCTGCATCCGTCCTCTAACTCCTGCAGGGCTCCTGCATCCATCCTCTAACTCCTGCAGAGCTCCTGCATCTGACCTGCATCTGTCCTCTAACTCCTGCAGGGCTCCTGCATCTGTCCTCTAACTCCTGCAGAGCTCCTGCATCTGACCTGCATCCGTCCTCTAACTCCTGCAGGGCTCCTGCATCCATCCTCTAACTCCTGCAGAGCTCCTGCATCTGACCTGCATCTGTCCTCTAACTCCTGCAGGGCTCCTGCATCTGTCCTCTAACTCCTGCAGAGCTCCTGCATCTGACCTGCATCCGTCCTCTAACTCCTGCAGGGCTCCTGCATCCATCCTCTAACTCCTGCAGGGCTCCTGCATCCATCCTCTAACTCCTGCAGGGCTCCTGCATCTGACCTGTATCCGTCCTCTAACTCCTGCAGGGCTCCTGCATCCTCCCTCTAGTCACATTCACGTAAACTGCTTTGCTTGGAATAGGCAGCAAGATTTTGACTTCCAACCTTTGTTTTTTGTAGATTCTCAATTTTTTTAAAGTGGTAACTTATTTATTCAGTATGACCAAGAAGGATTTACATAGTTATGTAAAACTGGTTGAATAATTTAAAAAACAATATCATCCATTAAAATGAAGAGGCAAAAATAAAAATACACATGATGAAGGCATATATGGAGATACAGAGATACCAACTGTCAGTTCCACTAAGAAGGTCACAAGCCCAGGAGGGAAGGACCCAAGATTCAGCGTCTTGTTGCGCAATGTGTCCTGCAATACAAATGCTGATGGATTTCTCTGAAAAAATAATCCAAGAAGAATAAGGAGGAGATGGCTACAGAATATGCTGAACTTTTGGCCAAGAGAACAAATGAAGCCAAAGAGAAGTGCCAGGAACCAACGGCGAGGATGTGCAGGGTGTCCTCATGGAGAGCTTTTACTTCCAAGTCTGGGTCTAGTCAAAAAGAATCTTTAAGAATAACAAATATGATCAAACCTTCAAGAATTAATCTAGTTCAGTGGCAGGGCCATATTTTTGGAAGGAATATGGCTCTGGGTTCAGTCTCCAGTACTACAATCAAAGAAATAAACAATAAATCCCAACAAACCATAATAAAACACCAAAGAAAGAAGGAGGAAGAGAGGAATCTCAATGCAGTGAGTTAGTGCGTCTCCACAGAGCCAGGACTGTCCCCAGGCTCAGATATGGAATGGTTTCCTTCACTGCAGTACTCTGATGTTGTTTGTGTCCATGTTTCCTTCGCTCAGCCAAAAACAGGCTCACCAAACAATTTTGCAGCTGTTCTTACAAAGATTAGATCAACACCCCTAACAAGTAAGAACCTAGCTCCATAATGCCTTGCAAATGGCTTCTTAAGTGTGCTTGTATTCATACAACTAGTAGATATAAGCTCATTTTTCAAAGTTTTATGGCTCTAACACTATAAATTGAATGCAGAAATGAACTTGTTAAGCAAATGATTCATATAATTTTGTTTACATAACTGAGCTAGATAAAAGAAAAGAGAGGAAAAGACAAAAATGCTGTTATTGAATTTTTTTCACTTGGGTATTTATAAATAATGGAGATAATCTTTCTTTAAAAAAAAACAAAATTGGTTAACATCTGCTTTGTGTAATATTGTTATTTCTTAAGAACATTTAGTGTTTAAAACTGTTGTTCCCAAGAATTCCTTGCACATATCACATAACTAAAATTCCAAAACAAGAAACATGCACATGCCCTGCAGCTCCAGTAAATGCAGGATTCATCAAAAGCCGGAATTCACCCAGAGTTCCAGATACCTGCCACCCACCTTCCCACATGGCTTTTTAAAAAAATTTTATTTATTTTTATATGTGTATGAATGTACTGTCTGCATTGTAGGTTTGTGTACCCGTGTTGTGCAATGCCACGGAGGTCAGACAGGGGCATCCGTTTCCCCTGGAACTGGAGTTAAAGACGGTTCTCAGCTGCCATGTGGGTGCTGTGGATCGAACCCGGGTCCTCTGCAAGAGCAGTTGGTGCTCTTAACCGCTAGGCCATTTCTCTAGCCCCTTCCAACATGACTTCTATAAGAACATAATAAACTACAAAAAATAAATTTTTTGTAGTTTATTATGTTCTTATAAAATATATAATGCAAAAGGCTTACTGAACTTAGCTGTAGGTCAGTATATATTCAATCTAGTTGTCTACATGTACAATTAAAATAGTATACACAAAACCAAGTAACACCCTTATAATGATGGTAAAGGATTGGACTTCTGTTTATACTTCAAATTTGTGGAATAAAAAGAATTAAATAATATTTAATTTTAAAAATTTATTATTTTTATTTTATGTATATGAGTGTATTGCCTACATGTAAGTAAATGCACCCATGTCATGCAATGCTCACTGAGGTCAGAAGAGGGCATCAGATTCCCCTGGAACTGTAGTTATGAATGGGTGCTGAGAATTGAACCCAGATCCTCTGTAAGAACAGCCAGTGTTCTCAAATGCTGAGTCATTTCTCCACCCCATGTTAAAATAGGTAGAATTTTTTTAAATCTCTTGAACTATACTGCTTAGCACATTGACTAAATGTCAATTTTGAAATATTTGTGTTAAAAGTAATAAACATTGAGAAAATAAATTGTGCTAGGATATAAGCTGACATATTAAATTTAAATTTTTTATTACTGTTCAATATATGTTATGTAGTATCATAAAGCCTTTTATTTTCCTTTTTTTGTGGAGCTGAGTATTGAACCTGGGACCCCGCATATGCTAGGCAAGTACCCCACAACTAAGCTAGGCCTAAGATCACAGAATCTTAAGATTTAAATGAACCTGAGACACTTATCTAGACCTCCTTGGCACAAGAATTTTCCATGAACATTCTAGTGTTTGTCAAGATGCTTTAGTATTGGGTACCCTAGTGGGAACAGATGCACGCATATGTCATGAATGTGCAATAGACACATTAATCTTGCAATTCTGGAAACTGAGGCTATGAAAGTGATAGAAGAAGCTGGGTGTGGTGGCGCATGCCTTTAATCCTAGCACTTGGGAGGCAGAGGCAGGCAGATCTCTGTGAGTTCGAGGCCAGCCTGGTCTACAGAGCGAGCTCTAGGATAAAAAAAAATAAAAGAGAGAACCTGACTCAAAAATACCAAAAAAAAAAAAAAAGAAAAAGATAAAAAGGAAGTGATAGAAGAAAGATGAAACAAATAAAAAAGAACCACAAAGCTTTTGTAAATTCTTGTCTAGGGTTAAACATCCAAGATAAAGAAATTAGTAGATAGAATGAAAATGTGCCTCTCCTCTCCTCCCCAGGCCAAAGCATGGGCCAAGATTCCACAGTAGATTGACTGAGATATACACTGTAGTCTGAGGGAGCTCCTGGAACATAGCACAGGAAGAAAGGCAAGTTTGCTATCTTTCCAGCATCTCAGGGACAAAGAGATTCAGGACTGGTTTAATTTGAGATTTATCACATAATTGAAAGGAACACTAAAACCAATTGCTCTAAAAATAATCGCTGCAATTGTGCTTTTTATTTTAATGTTCATTGTGCATATGTATCCTCTTCCCCCACCCCAGAAGATAAATAATGGAATGAGCAAATATAGCACAAATATGGACATGGGGGGAAGGTGGCAGTTTTAACTTTGTGAAATTCACTATTCTTGTCAGTTAAAGTCAGACCTAAAACATTAATTTATTCTGAAACGTTAATTAACTGGAGCTTTTTTTGCATTTAATTTTCTCTGGCATTTTGGAATCTATTCTAAGCCCTGTGGAAATGGCAGGTCTGATGTTATTAAAGTTAGCCTTTCAGAAAGTCCTCCAACTAAGGACTCCAACACATTAAAAAATGCTGAGAGCCCAGATAATGCAAATCTAAAGTATTACTAAAGGGTATGCTTTACACATCAAAGAAAAAACATTAATTTCATTAAAATCAAACCTAACTGTTACGAAGGTTTCAATTTTATATAATACTTGGGTCTTTGAAACTCCACCCAGAGAAGAACAACTAGAGCCTGTGCATTTTTTTGGTTCATTCATCCAGTAGGTCCAGTGTCTCCTGAGTGTCAGCTATGGTGCCAGGGACTCTGGTGAACAGAGCTGCCAAGGCTCTGTTCTTACGCAGCTAAGAGTCTAGATGGGGCAATGAGTACTTAGTGAGTGATTCCTGAAAAGAGCCGAAGTGGTAAGGACTGGGCCACAAGGAGGACGGATTGGGGGGCGACAAACTCTGATGCAGCTGGCTGTTGAGACAAGAGGGAGCTGGTCAGGACTGAGCAAGGGGAAATCAGAGTCTGAGCTAAGTGATAGGTGACAGTGCTACTGGGGAGACAGGGAAGCCTGGGAAGGCAGCAGGAGAGGTGCGCGTGTGGAGGGTGAGAGCTGAGTTTTGGATACGGAGTTTCAGATGACAAGAGAGAGATACGATAAAGTAATAAATGATAGCAGTGACAGGACCCCCTGAAGTCCAGGGAGGTGTGCAGATTGGAATTAGGGAGTGGATGCTGCATAGTTCTCCAACAAACTTGATTCCACAAGTCCCTTTAGAAAGTCTACATAGATGCGTAGAGTAATATTTTACATATATATATATATATATATATGTATATATATTTGATATGTCTCCAAACAGTCTCTCAGACAGGATGTGGCCCATGCAAGGTGGTACAGCCACAGACAAAATAATCTATCTGCCAGGCATGGTGGCACACACTTTTAATCCCAGCACTTGGTAGGCAGAGACAGGTGAGTCTCTGTGAGTTCAAGGCCAGCCTGGTCTACAAAGCGAGTTCTAGAACAGCTGGGGCTACAGGGAGACCCTGTCTCAAAAAGACAAAAAAAAATCTATCTTAAGAAAGAAAACTGGGTGGGAGCAGTTAAGAAAGAACAAATCAGGGCTGGAGAGATGGCCTAGAGGTTAAGAGCGCTGACCGCTCTTACAGAGGACCTGGGTTCGATCCCCAGCACCCACATGGCGGCCGAGAACCGTCTGAAACTCCAATTCCAGGAGAACTCCAGTTCCAGGGGAAACCGACACCCACTTCTGACCTCCGCGGCATTGCACGACACGGGTGCACTGACTTGCATGCAGACAGTACATTCATACACATACAGAAATAAATAAAATTTAAAAAAAAAGAACTAATCAGAAGGGACTTAGTTTCTGAGAAGGTGTGTGACAAACACTGAAAAGGACATGGTGCAGTGCAGAACTGGAGTCTAGGAGGAGGCAGGAGCCATTCAGAACAAGCACTCTTCACAGCAGCAGCCGATGGGCCTGGGAGGCTCCAATGCTGGAGCCAAGATGAAAACAAACAAGGCTGGGAGAAATCTCAGTCGTTGCAGTTCCTGCCATTAGGACCTAAGAGTTTGAACCCCAGAACTCACATTTTAAAAAGCCAGATGAAGTGGTATGGGCTTATCCCTGAATGCTGGGGAGGCGGAGACAGCGGGTCTTCACTGGCCAGCCAGCCTAACTTACTGAGCTCAAGACCAGCGAGACCCTGTCTCAACAAACAAGGTAGAGGGCACCCAAGGAATGGCACACACCTGAGGTTGTCTTCTGAACTCCACATGGATGTGAACACATGTACATCCGCATCCTCACTTCTCCCCATGAAAACTCATATGTGTGCATACATAACACACATGGAGGGAAGCNCCACATGGCGGCCGAGAACCGTCTGA
This sequence comes from Rhizomys pruinosus, assembly GCA_009823505.1. Taxonomy (NCBI): domain Eukaryota; kingdom Metazoa; phylum Chordata; class Mammalia; order Rodentia; family Spalacidae; genus Rhizomys; species Rhizomys pruinosus. The sequence continues at coordinate 329,567 of VZQC01012801.1, forward strand.
AACTCCAATTCCAGGAGAACTCCAGTTCCAGGGGAAACCGACACCCACTTCTGACCTCCGCGGCATTGCACGACACGGGTGCACTGACTTGCATGCAGACAGTACATTCATACACATACAGAAATAAATAAAATTTAAAAAAAAAGAACTAATCAGAAGGGACTTAGTTTCTGAGAAGGTGTGTGACAAACACTGAAAAGGACATGGTGCAGTGCAGAACTGGAGTCTAGGAGGAGGCAGGAGCCATTCAGAACAAGCACTCTTCACAGCAGCAGCCGATGGGCCTGGGAGGCTCCAATGCTGGAGCCAAGATGAAAACAAACAAGGCTGGGAGAAATCTCAGTCGTTGCAGTTCCTGCCATTAGGACCTAAGAGTTTGAACCCCAGAACTCACATTTTAAAAAGCCAGATGAAGTGGTATGGGCTTATCCCTGAATGCTGGGGAGGCGGAGACAGCGGGTCTTCACTGGCCAGCCAGCCTAACTTACTGAGCTCAAGACCAGCGAGACCCTGTCTCAACAAACAAGGTAGAGGGCACCCAAGGAATGGCACACACCTGAGGTTGTCTTCTGAACTCCACATGGATGTGAACACATGTACATCCGCATCCTCACTTCTCCCCATGAAAACTCATATGTGTGCATACATAACACACATGGAGGGAAGCATCTTTTCAATCACTGCTTGGCAGTAGGAGCTGTTTTTACATAAGCAGTGGTGTCTTGGTTACTTTCCATGATAAGTTCTAGTAAGTGTATGTGCTTGGCCTATTGAGGTACTGACATCCTGCAAAAATGGAAGACAGGTAGGTAGAAACTGCTGCAAGCAATGCAAAGGATCTGAGCATCACCAGGAAGCTTGGAATATTGAAAGAGATTCGTGCTAAGAGGGGATGCTAAGTCATGAAGACAATGAACAGCACAAGCAGGAAACTGCCATTCTGAAGGCAGAGGGCCTCCTGGCAAAGATGGCTCTTTGGATGCAGAGACTCCAAGTGCAGGAAGTCTGTGTCCTCCTACGTGATCTATCGCCACCTACCGGCTAAGCGCCTCCCCCACGGCGGGAGCGTCCCTTTGCTTTGTCTCCTGTGCTTTCCTGCTCACCCCAGTGCTGTTCTCTTCATCCATGCTGCTTTTAATTCACCCCTGTGTTCTCATGGCCCAGCCAAGTGCCTGACATAACTCAATGTTTGCTTTAAGAAGCACAATGAGTTAAATATAGCTTAAAAATATCACATGGTTGATTTGTTCTGTGGGGCATGATGGTACACATCTGTGATCCCAGCACTTGGGAGTCAATGGAAAGGATCATGAGTTTGAGGCCAGCCTGGACTATACAGCAAGACCTTATCTGAAAAAAAGAAGTGCAGAGCCACTGTGGACAACTGTCTGGCAGATTCTCAACAGTTAAACAAACAATTCCTACATGTCTAACAATTCTAGTTCTAGGCATATACCCAAGAGCATTAAAAACAGTTGCTCAAACAAAGACTTGTACACAAATGTTCAAAGCAGCATTATCTAGAGTAGACACAGAATGGAAAGAACTAAAATGTCCCAGGCTGGTGAATGGATAAACAAAATGTGGTATAGTCATTCAGTGGAATGACATTTTGCCATGCAACTACATGAACTATTCATGTATGCTACAACATGGACAGGCCTTGAAAACAAAACATGAGATTAAGTAAAAGAAACAAGACATGATTCCACTTACATGAGATATTTAGCATCCCTGTAAGGACTGGGTTTGGAAGGAGCTGGGTATAGGGTTGCTTTTGGAGGTTTTGAGAATATTCTGGAGTGGTTGTGGTACTAGTTGTTGGTAATGGTTGTGCAGCACTGAAACTAACCGTATTGCACTTTAAGGTGATTAAATGGTGATAGTCTAGTCAAAAACTTAACTCAATAAAAATACATTTTTATAAGTTGAATCTCTCTGAAGACCTAAAGAAGTGAATATTCTTAGGCATTGGGGGGGGGGCTGGTTGTGTATCTCCCCCCCCCCCATTCTCCCTGTTCCTCCACTGTTCTCAACTTGCTGGAAGCTTTAAGCCAATCAGGCAAGCCCTTTATTCCTCCCTTAAGCAAATGGAAGCTGCATGAAGAAGACCATCTTAACTGTTTCTGTTCTGAGGAGTGATGGACAAGTAATGGACACCCCTCTGCAGGGAGCAGGTGTGGGGTGAGCCCCCTCCCATGTCTGCACTGTCCTCACTGACAGCTGAGGAGGTGAGGTACCAGAGGATTTTAAAAGTCTGTCCAGTATTCAGCAAGATACCACGAGTTACAACAGAAGCTAATATCCTACTCCTCTAAGGAAAAAAAGAAACACAAGATATATTTTTCTTTAGATTTTAATTAAAATTGACCTTTCTGAATCTATGGCTGGAGGCAACCAGAATAATGAAAAACGATGTCATCTACGGCGACACCAACAGTGTGACAGAGCAATGAAAAAGGTTGTAATCAGCACAAGGTCCCTAGGCCTCGACAGACTACTTAATTGCCGGTGTGTGTGTGTGTGTTAGGGGGAGACACAGATTAACAGACATTATAATCGCACTTTGGCAAAGAGCTGTCCGGCCTTCTTGAAGCCTGTTTGAGCCAGGGAACCAGATCTGGGCAGTTTACTCTCAGCTTTTCCTTTAATGCTTCCAGCAGCTGGAAAGGCAAGTGAGAATTAGTTCAACCCTAAAAGAAATGAAATCTTGACACTGGGGTCACTAGCCTTAGAACAAGGTGAGACCAGTCCCTGGCCTAAGGGGCAGGAAGGAAGGAGGAAGGCTGGGAGGAAGGTGAAAATTAGGATACATAAATGAAGCTCATTTGCTTTGCTTCTTCAAAGGCATGGTGGGGGGCGGGCAGGGGGAGAGGGGCAGCCGCAGGGCCGCAGAGCAGGTCCTCAAAGGCTGAGTACCCGGAGCTCTCTAGACAGTCTGCAGCAGCCTCTTTTCTTCTGCTCATGAGTCAACTTGTCCAGAACCACGAGGAAGGGGACACTGCATACAGGGAACGACTTTTCTTTTCTTTTCTTTTTTCTTTTCTTTTCCCTCCCCTTAGTATTACTCCAAATTATGCCTGTTTAAACAACACATATGTATAAAAATGATGACCTTTGGGAATAAACTGTATATTAGTTCCTAAATATGTTTTGGAGTTCACTTTTTTCCTTTTAATTTATATTACTCTAGACTATGAATACTTATCTTCCACCCCTATAAGATAATTACAATGTCTGAATATAAGTGGTAGGTCAATTCTAGAGCCTGTTAAGAGATTCACATTATAACAGCACAGTTGCTTTCAGATACAAAGAAATATAATAATAAAGTTGCTCAGTTTGCCTGCCAACTGGGGATGGGGTGTTAGGATCCACATATGAGGGAAACCATTCACTCCCCCGCCCCCCACCCTTGGGACTGTGTTGCTTCACTTAGCATATCTTTTAGTTCCATCCATTTATCTGCAAAGTTTATGATGTCATCTTTCTTTTTTTCTTTTTCTTTTTCTAGATGTCATCTTTCTTTACCGCTGCATAGAACTCCATTGTGTAGATGTAACACATTTTTGTTATCCAGTCATCAGTTGAGGGGCATTTGGCTTGGTTCCAGCTCTTCGTTACTGTGAAGAGAGCTGCAATAAACGTGGATGTGCATGTATCTCTGTGGTAGGATGAGTCTTGTGGGTATATACCCAGGAATGGTATGGCTGGGTCAGGTGGTAGGCTCATTTTGAGTCTTTTAAGGGTTCTCCACACTGCTTTCCATAGTGGCTGTAGGAGTTTACATTCCCACCAGCAGTGGATGAGTGTTCTGCTTAGGGAAAGACTTTCTAAGGGGAGGTGAGGAATAGTTCTGCTGAGCAGAGATGAAACTATTTCCCTAATGCTTTTTTTTTCTGGCTTCAGGAGCATTCTGAACCCCGAGCTGCAGTGTTGTCACTATGTTCACGATTAGAAGCACAGTTGAGTGGAGTGCTACAATACAGAAGGCACTGCTACAGCAGGATGAGTGGGAAGATGGCGTGGGTCTACGCCCGCAGAGCCTCTTCACAGCACGCTTTTGTTCAGTTATTTTCCCAGCTGGCCTGAAACTTGGATATAGACTAGGCTGGCCTTGATCTCACTGAGATCCACCTGCCTCTTCCTCCCTGGTTCTGGGACTAAAGGTGTAGGCCGCCACCCCTAGCTGCATCTGCTTCTTGTGGTTGTCATCTTGTACCCAGCCTGATGCTGGAGTCATTGCACTTGCAAACCCCTCTGGAAAGCAAGGATCAGGACAGACCATTTCAACACATAGTCCACTGAGGCTCGGAAACTTCACAACCTCTCAAGTCCTAGCTGGCACCAGACCTGCACTGCTAGTCTTTAGGCAGATATTCAGCACTGACTTGTGACAAATGATGAGAACTGGCCCATGGCTTTACATACAGTGTGTGCTCCACATTTAACCTGTTCCTTTACTGATGGATATTTGGCCCGTTCCCAGTTCCCAGTTTTTCTCTAGTATAAATGTTGCTGTCATTAATTTTCACAGGCGAGCACTAGAACTGTTAGGTCAAGTGCAGTACTGCTTCAATTTGGACAAGTGTCCCCTTGTAAAGGGCTCATGCACATCTACACTTGGACTCCACACCTCACCCTCCCAAGCAATGGGCATCATTGAGCACTCGGAAACTGGCAATCTGATGGCTAAAAATTGTTTTTTAATGCTTTTTTTTTGTCTTTTCAAGACAGGGTCTTCCTGTAGCCCCAGCTGTCCTGGAACTCACTCTGTAGACCAGGCTGGCCTTGAACTCACAAAGATCTGCTTGCCTCTGCCTCCTGAGTGCTAAGATTAAAGGCGTGCACCACCATGCCTGGCTGTTTTTAACACTCTTCTTGACCGAAATGGAAGGCGTTCTACTATGTCTGTTTCTCTTGTGCTTCTGATCTTCCCCACATTTTTCTACTGTAGAACTCTTTTCTGAGGGATTTGTGGGAATGCTCTCTGGAGCCTAGATATTAACTCTTTACCTATTACATATGTTTTACATATTCTCTCCAGTTGGCTATCTATACTTTAATTTTGTTTATAGTTTCTTCCAGCATAAGTTCATGAAACTGAATTTGTTAAACATTTTAAGACTTCAGGGCTTCTTATCATGTTTTAAAGTCCTTCTCCAGGACTATAAAAAGTATATTGCTTTATTTTCTTCTAGCATTTTATAGATTTGAAATGTAGTATGTGGTATGAATTAGGGATCTAAATATATATTTTCCCAAAGAGATTCCAGTTGACTCAGCTCTCTGTGTCACACAGCCCATCCTTCCCTGCTGATCTGAGTGCCACCTCTATCACATATTAAATTCTCATGTGCTCATGGATCCATTTAGGGCTCTCCATAACCTGTTCTAAAATCTGCCACAGCAAACATTCTCTCATTATTTCTCTCCTTAAAAAGATTTCTTTGCCACTCTGGTGAGTTACTCCTCTGTGTGAACTTTAGGAACAACTTTTGTAGCTTTAAAACATTCTATTAGAGTTTTATTGGAATTGAACAGAAGTGCTACATTTGAAGAGAACTTCCTTTATAATACTGAGCTCCCAGGCAAGAGTGAAATGCTCTCTCTTTTCTTGTCTTCTAATGGTATATAATGTCATATGTATATTTTCTCTCAATTTTAATTTTATATTTTTATAGATTATAATGCAGTTGTGAAAGGTCTTTCTTCCATATAATTATATATGTGTCTAGCACTATCATGGAAAACTGCTCATTTTGTTGGCATATTCTAATGACAGATTACCCTTACTAAAGCTTTACTATGGCTACTCCATCTCCTAAGGTTAGGTGTGGCCTGTGTCCCCCAAGGCTCACGGACTCGCAGCCTGGCTCCCAGTGCTGCAATGCTAAGGCAATGGTGAGATACTTTTTTTTTTGAGATACTTTTTCTACTATGATTATTGACATATAGGAAGTATACAAAGCAATGAACTTATGCTCATACATGCGCATTGGACACTTTGATCATACCCCTCATTACCCTTTGTTGTCCTTCCCATTCCTCTCTCAGTCCTTTTCTTCTTTCCAACTTGTCCTTCTGTCTTCATGAATTTTTTTCTTGGTCTCTTTGAGACAGGGTCTCCCTGCAGCCCTAGCTCTTCCTGGAACTCTCTATGTAGAGCAGGCTATCCTTGACCTCAGAGAGATCCACCAGCCTCTGCCTCCCAGGTGGTGGGATTAAAGGCGTGCACCACCATACCCAATTTACCTTCATGATTTTTATTCATATTCTAGATTCTGCAATGTGAGGAATACATGATATTTGTCCTATTAATCTGAGACTTCACTTAACACAATGATCTCTAGTTCCATCTGCTTCCCTGATTATATAATTTCATTCTTCTTTACTCTTTAATGAAACTCTACTGTATGCTTATACCACATTTTCTTTATCCATTCATCCATGGAAGGCACATAGGCTGACTCCCTAAGTTGGTTGTGAGCAGGGGTGCAGTGAGCATGAGTGTCTTTATTACATACTCACTCAGACTTCTCGGGCTATGGTAGTCCTACTTTCAGCTTTCCGAGGAACTATCATACTTGACTAATTGACACTGAAGGTGGTGGAGTTATTTAAGAGGTTGGCTATGGTAAGAGGATTAGGTTACTGGGAATCCTGCCACAGAAGGTTGATAGAGTTCTCACAGGACTCCAGTTAGTTCAAAGAAAACAATTTATAAAAAGAGCCACTCTAGCCTCTGAATCTCTGGTTTTTTTGCCTCGTAGTGTGATCTCCCTTGCATGTGTTCACACTTCTGTAAGGCCATCCATAAAAGACCCTCACCAGAGGCCAAACAAGCCACACAATCTTAGATTTTTACTCTCTAAAGCCAAGAGTGAAATAAACCTCTTTTCTTTATAAAGTTTCCAGACTTGGGCATTTTGTCACAGCACCATATGACAGCTTCTGACACTTACCACATGTGGAGATGGAAAGAGGGTTGTAGGCCTTCCACACTATTAATTTAGTGAATCATACTGGTTTCCTAATATGCTCTAGCCTTGCCTTCCTAGACTAAATTTACTATACTATGCTGTACCTCTGCCTCCTGAGTGCTGGGATTAAAGGTGTGTGCCACCATGCCCGGCATAAATTAATTCAAGACTATTATTTGTGGGGCTGAGAGAGAAATGAGGAGTGACTACTAGAGGACATGGGATTTCTTCTGTGGCTGATAAACATGTCGTCAAACTAGTGTAGAAGGTGACTGCACAGTTATGTGCGTACACTAGAAAAGCACTGATCTCTACAGCTTAAATGGGGGCATTTTATGTTACCTGAATTGTATCTCAAACAGCCTAGACAACAATAATTATAAAGTGCACTCTAAATATCCCAAGTTATTAGGCTTGGGAAAGGTTGTGTTTATTCACAATTATTACTACTATCTCTTTTGTACAGAACTTGAACTATACCTGCTGTGGTACAAAGCTTTTTACTGTGAGTTACTCCATAATTGATTTTTGTAAGTACTAATGAGTACTTGAAAAGAATGTGTTCAAATACACTCATTAAGTCATGCTTGTTACCTAAGTTATTGATATTTTCTGTCTGCTTTTGTATCTTACTGATTGCTTTTGTCAATTTCTTTGAGAGACATGTGATAGTCTATCAGAATGGCTTTTAAGTGACCATGATGTTCTTATAAACAATACTCCTGACCCAGTGAAAAGCCACATTTTCTCCTGCAAACTAACCTCTGAAACCTTTTTACATACACTTAGGCAAATGCTCTACGAAAGTCAGTGCCACAAGGGGGTTGTAAATGACACAGTCCATCAATATTTAAGGCCTGAAAATAAAAACAATTAAAATCAACCAGTAACTTGGAGTAAAGCAAAAATCACAAGGAAAGAAATCATGCCCAAAATTGATTTAGATGGACATTAGAAACCCTACCATGTGATTTACTGACAGAAAGTAAACACTCTAGTGTGGCCCAATAGAAAAAACAAAATGCTATTTCCCCCCTCCATTTAGAAGCTGATACACTGAATCTTTGAAACTGCAGGTTTATTCTGAGAGCAGGCTTCAGGTGATGTTTAAAGGGAAAAAATAACCTTGTGCGTGCTTTCCATATTCCAGAGATAAATGAAAAGCGAAAATGTTTACTCTGCTTTGATATCTCTGCTTTCTCTCATTTTTCTATCAACAGGGTCATAGTTTGAACTATACACATTATAAATAACCTGAGCACATCATTCTCTGCTCTTGGTGACTGGAACACCTTTTGTTATAAAGACTAGTATAAACCACTTAAGAGAGAGTGGCTGTAAACTGTGTGTATTGAAAACTGGATGCTCTGGCTCCTGAGCTGATCAGTCCCAAAGAAAGGGCATACCTTTGGTCTCCCTTCATGTACACGTTGTTTGGGCTTCTAGAATCAATCTGATAATTCAATAATTGATATTTAGGTATAAAAATGTACTACACAACATGGGTGTGTGTGTGTGTGCATGTCCCTGTATGTGAGTGTGTATGGGTGTGGTGTGTGTGGAGGTCAGAAGCCAATCCTGGGCATCAGTCAGTTCTCTCCTTCCTTATTCCACCCAGAATTCCTTCTTGTTAGCTGCTGTAGACTCCAGGCCAGTTGGCCTGTGAACTTCTGGGGATTCTCCTTTTTCCTCCTCCATCTTCTGAAATTACAGGCCCTTCAAACGACTGAATTCAACTTCTGGATATATTTGGAATTTTTAACCTAACAATAAGAGAACACATATTCTTTTCTGTTTGCTCTTGATCAGACCAAAGGAGGCTTGAGTGGTGCTCACAGGTTTGGGACACACCCTGTTCCTTGCAGCAGAGCTTCAAGTGATATACATAAAGTGAGTGATATGCAGAAAACCACCAGGCTTTAAGGTCTTCTCTGGATTAAAATTTGGTTTATTCACTTAGGATAGGAATCCATGTAATGCTCTACACCTGACTTTGCATATCACCCCCCCAACACATACACACACATTCTTCATCTCGTGCGTGTGTGTGTGTGTGTGTGTGTGTGTGTGTGTGTGTGTGTAGGTGTGGCTGGGCCTCATGCATGCTAGGCAAGCACTCTCACTGAGCTATAGTCTCCGCTCTCTTTTTATATTATTATTATTATTATTATTATTATTATTATTATTATTATTTTGAGACAGGGTCTCTTTGTAGCCCCAGCTGGCCTGGAACCTACTATACAGACCAGGCTGGCCTTGAACTCATAGAGAAGAGATCCCCCTGCCTCTGCCTCTGGCTTTTTTTGTTTAATTTTTGAGACAGTCTTATTAAATTGCCCAGGCTGCCCTTGACCTTATATTCTTCCTGCCTCAGCTTCCTAAGAGGTGGGATTATAGGCCTGTACCACCAGGCCTGGCTTCCACTCAACTTCATTTTGAAATGTAAACATGCTACAAACCAGCTAGTCACAGAGAACAAAAATCCAAATTGTCTTCCAGAGTATATATGACAATATGTGTTTAATTGTGTAAAATGATACTTTCAGTGGCCTTTTTCAATTGACACCATTTTTCTAGAATGTCTTTCCTACTGGTCCTGGTATAAAATTGAGCCCACTGTGGTTATAGAGACCACACAGATACTAATGAAAGAATTAGTAAGATCAATCCTGTGTCTTTATAATTGACTTGGGGATCTATAACCAGCTCCTGGCAGCAGAGTTATCAGCAATGGAACAAAAGTGAGCCCTGCTATGTGGGAACCTGGCAGACACCTGCAGAGGGAAAGGCAAGTGCCCCCCTGTGGGACGTGTGCCACCCAGATCTAAAGAGGCTTTCCCTTGGAGATTGGCTGACAGGATCACTCCTTGCGGTCTGTGTGAGTATGTTCTGGCCACAGTAAAGCTACTTGTAAATATTTCTACTGTTTCCCTTTAGGAAGCCCAGGCTCAGTATAAAATGTGATTCTCTCATGCTTGAGGCCATTAGGGTAAATGCTGGTGTATCCCACTTAAAGAGAAAAGGCAGGAAGAGGTGCAGACTCTAGACACAGTCTGCCTTTCTTCCTGACATCTGGTTAATGTAGGACTGGCTGCTGGGAGAAAAGGGGAGGGTGAGGGCCCAGGACCAAGCTGGAAGGGAAGCAGCTGGCACTGCCGACTCGACTCCTCATCCACTGGGGGCATCTTCCCCAAAGGCACTGCAGAGAGCTGCACGCTCAGTGCGTTTCCAGTTGGACTCCACATCATGCAGGCCGTGTTCTTTGTGGTGTCTACTAAGGCTATAAAGAGGAAATGCACTATTTTATAAAATTGGTTGAGTATCCTTAAAATTTGTATATTTTATGTCAAGAATTGGAAAATTCATTTTTTAAATTTCCAACAAAAAAATTTAATAAGTAACAGAGTATGGCTCTAATTATCCCCTAAGGAGTTCTGCAAAGACCTCCTTAACCTTCAGTCCACTCCTTTGAACCTCATCTTACATCACTGATGCTGAAATCCCTCAAGCCTACTCTGGTCACCTCACTTCACTGGCTGAAAATCTCCGATTGAAGCTGGCGTATGCCTTTAGTCCCACCACTCTGAAGGCAGAGGGAGGCAGATCTCTGTGAGATCGAGGCCAGCCTGGCCTACAGAGCAAGTTCCAGGCCAGCTGAGGCTACAGGGAGATCCTGTCTCAAAAAGACAAAATAAAAACCACACAAAACAACCTCTGATAGTTTGTCACTATATCTGAATCTCCCTCCCTGGAACTCAGGTCCCTTCAGGGTCAGCCATGCATCCCTGCCCACCAGAGCCTCTGCGGCCATTGCTCTGTAGATTCTAGAAGGCCTCCCCAACACCCTTTCCTTTCTCCACATACTCCTGAATTCTTATGTTAGACCATTAAAACCTTATCCCTTTCCAGATTCTTTCAAATGGATTAAGGCAATGTGAGCAGCAAATATTTGTTTATTGTGAGTTTAATGAATAATGTTACTACTTACCAGTGATATTATTTATCAGATAGAATGCAAGCTCCATACAGGTAAACTGTGTTACTCATGGCTGCATCCCATGGTTGGGAAGGTGCTGGCAACAGTGCTTTGCTGACTTTTGACAATGTTCATGAATACTAGGCTTGCTTTCCACATAATATATTTTTTAATTTTATTTATTTCTGTACGTGTATGAATGTACTGTCTGCATGTAGGTCTGTGCACCCGTGTCTTGCAATGCCGCGGAGGTCAGAAAAGGATGTTGGATTCCCCTGGAACTGGAGTTCTCCTGGAATTGGAGTTACAAACAGTTCTTAGCCTCCATGTGGGTCCTCTGCAAGAGCAGTTGGTGCTCTTAACCGCTAGGCTATCTCTCCAGCCCCCAAATAATATATTTTTAAATAAATATTTTTCTTTTCTCCTTTTCTTTTGAAGATAGGTTCTTGAAAACTCACAATCCTACCTGCCTCCTAAGGGTTGGAGTCATAGGTGTGCACTACTACACCTGGATGTACAAAGATTGTTATTCCTGGAAATACCACTGCAATACATGTAATATAACCTGAAGATTCTACACAGGGAAAGTGCAGCTCAGATATCTGAATGACTCATGTGGCCTCACAGCTCATGGTGACAGGATGCTTCCTCCTCTTCTTTGACTTTTCTGAGCATGATCCACCTCTCTGGAGTATTTTTCTGTCTGATGTTGCAGCTATACAGAAACCTGCTTTCTCCTTATAAACAGAAACAGTTTCCTCATCACAGTATCCTCGGAAGGCCCCAGTCGGCTTCACAAATAGGCTCTCCCTAATAATATGGAGTGCCTCCCTTCTATCTAGCGAGTCCCTGAAGGTGGGCAGGAAAGGGATGAGGTGTGCAACCTGGAAAATATCTCTTAAAAAAGACAGCTTACAGCAAGCAATAAACTAAAGCATGGATGAACACGAATTAATCTGAGGTTAATTAATGAAAGGAAGCAGTTCACACCACATGTGCATGACAGCAGCAAGCAGCGCTGTGTCAATGGCACTCTTGGGAGTGCAGGTCTTTAACATAAAAAATTAACTGTAAGACTCAAAGGGCAATGATACATTACAGGTGCCTTCATTTCTTCAACTTTTTGAAAAAATTACTGAATGTATTATCTGAATGTGAGCATGAAATTTCACAGCCACTGCACACATTTTTGTCCCTAAGGATCACAACTACCACATCCCATGTGTTAAAACTAGTGGGTTAGATTCAAAATAAATACAGCTCATGCTGAATGGAGAGGTCGTTCCCTGGGTCATGCTTGGAGGTGGGGGGCTCCGGTTTCAGTTTGGCAGTAGCCATGCTGGCTGCTCACTCAGCCTCACTCACTCCCTGTGTTTCCAGGATCCTAATGCCCCCCCCCACCCGGCAATGTACAGTGTTATCCTTCGGCCCCATTCCCTTTCACATGTCTCAGAACTCAGAAACGAGGGGTATAGTGACAATTCCAAATACAAACCTCTCTAAGTTGGGGGCTGTCGCCACTATTTTTTTTAATTGCTAATTTTTTTGTTGGCATACAAAGAAATGAGTTTCGTTGTGAAATTTTCGTGCCCATATGACATTATACTTTGTTCTTATTTGCCCACCCCATCTTTGTTTTCTGAATATACACATACTAAAATGTTTCTGCCTTTATGTGGATAAAAGTTTGAGTATGTTAAAATGTTGATTCATAGGCTGGAGAGTTGACTCAGCAGTGGAGAATTGCTGCTCTTCTAGCTGCTCTTACAGAGGACCCAGGTTTGATTCCCAGCACCCATAGGGTAGCCAACAGCCACCTGTGACTCCAGTTCCAGGGGAACATCACCCCCTCTTCTGACCTCCATGAGCACTGCATGACACAGGTGCACTTTCATATGTGCAGGCAATATACTCATATACATAAAATAAAAATATTTTAAAATGTTGATTCACTAAATTCTTTCTGGAATATGTGAAAATGACACCAATTTGGTTATTTTTTCTCAATTTCTCAGAGACAGAAAGTAAGACTAAAGCAAATTCCTATCGAGTCATCATGCTGTGAGACCCTCCTACTAAGAAATTTGAAGAAACAGCAATTGTTGTACATTAATGAAGGGTTACCAAAGCCAGAGGTAGGCTGAGTTGCATCCTCCTCCTGGTAAACAATTTGCTAAAAAATGAGCTGGCCGCATAAGCAAGATTTCAGCCTGATTATTGTAATAATGCATAGAAATAAATGTTTTCATGCCCCTAACATATATGTATGCTACTCTGACATTTTCAGAGGTTCTCCAACTTTAAATTCTACTTTTAGACATCAGTAGAGTCCAAAGACAATGTTAGCTGCTAAAAGTTACTGAGCACGTATTATTGCGCCGAGTACGGCCATTCTTTGTCACTTCGTTTAATCTTAATGTGTAAAAATGTCGGCCTGGGGCTAGAGAGATGGCTCAGTCAGTAAAGTGCCTGCTGTACAAGTATGAGGAGCTCAGTGTGGATCCCCAGGAGCCGTGTAAAAAGTGGGTACACCCAGGTTTGATCCCCAGCACCCACATGGCGGCTAAGAACCATCTTTAACTCCAGTTCCAGGGGAATCCAACACCCTTTTCTGACCTCCGCAGCATTGCATGACACGGGTGCACAAACCTACATGCAGACAGCACATTCATACACATAAATAAATGAATAATAAAATATATATATAAAAAGTGGGTACACATCTGTAACCCCAGTTCTAGGAAGGCTGAGACAGCCACGTCCCTGCAGCCCACTGACCCATCAGCCTAATCAGTGAGCACCAGGTTCAGTAAGAGACCCTGATTCAAACAATAGGGTGGAGAGCAATTGAGGGAGACCCCTGGCTTTGACCCCTGGCCTCTCCCCACATGTGCACCCATGTGCACCCATGTGCATGTGCACCTGCCTCCACCCCCACAGGCCTGTGTTTTCTTTATGAAATCTTTGTGATTCTTGCTTTTAATATTGACTTACCTATTTCAGCTAAGGTTCAAAATGAATTAATTTTAAAGTTATTTAAAGTATTATCTAATTAGATTTGAATATCTGCCCCCAAATTACAAACATGTAGTGTTTTTTAAAAATTTTTATTTATTATTTTTATTTTTTATGTTTATTAGTGCATTGCCTGCATGTATGTAAGGGCACCCATGTTATGCAATGCCTGTGGAGGTCAGAAGAGGGTGTTGAAGATCCTGGAAATGGAGTTACAGACACTTGTTAGCCACCATGTGGGTTCTGGGAACTGAACTGGGTTCTCTGTAAGATCAGTCAGTGCTCCTAACTGCTGAGCCATCTCTCCAGCCCCTGTAGAGTTTTCTTTACTGACACTGTTCAATAGTGACTTTTCTTTTGGTTTTCCTTGATCAATCTTGGGATTGGTTATTCAGCTCCATCTATCTTTTCAAAGAATCAACTTCTGGCTTTCTTGACCTTGTCTAGTGTAAATATCTTTATGGGCACCTCCAATTCATTTCAGTTCTCATTTCACTATTTCTTTCCTTCTGTGTTCTGAGGGTTTATTAAGCAGCTATTTTAAGCTGAGGTTGATGCTGCTCCCATCGGGGATGCAGAAGCACCTTGAGGGAGTGCATGAGGAAGAAGGCACAGGGGCCTCCCTGGGGGAGTGGGAGGAGGGCAGATCACGGTACAGTGGGGGCAGTGGGCCGGTCCTGAAGCTCCAGGACAGAGCCAGCAGAATTGGCATGCAGAGAGCTCAGACACCATGCTCCTATAACATCAAAATGGACCTACAAGGAGGACCTTGCAGGGAGGACTAGGCACAGGCAGGACAAGTGTAAGAAGCATTGAATGCAGAGAAGAGTCTTCACAGATGAGCTAGAACAGAGCATGTGGCTCTGTCTATCACCCTGTCTCATCCCCTGGGACTTTTGAGAATCAAATCTACTGCCTCACTCCCTCCACTGCCAAGTCTCCCACAAACTCCTTTTTTGGCTCATTATAGCTAGGAATTACAGGAGGAAGGAGATGCTGGGAAATGTAGTTCCCCACTCACCCAAGGCCACAGAGACAGAAAAACGCAGCACAGCTGCCCTTGCTGAGATCTGGAGCTGTCCTGAAGACTACATGCCCAAACACTGGCCAGCTTCATCCTCTAAGTTCTGATGTATAATATTTCCCTCAATATTAATTTCTAAATGTTTTATAATTTCCATACCTGCTTTATCAACTGACACTGATCTGAAACATGCTTCATCATCTAAAAGCTGAGTTTCTTCCTAGTTGGTTTTTATTAGTGAATTTTGATGGACTGCAGAGGATTTGGTCTGTTTGATGTCAATGTATCAGATTTGATTTAAATTACTTTATGCTTCAATTTTCTTAAATAGTTCTATTGCAGTTAATTTTCTTAAGTATTTCCTGTATCTTTAAAAAGCATGTATTTTTTGGAGGGTTGGGTGCAGGCTTCATTATATATCGTTTGCTTCCTGTTACATTGAATGCTTTACTGATTATTTTTTTTTTTGCCTGTTTGATAAATCTATAATTCCTGGGTGTCCATATGTAAAGTCTCCCCCATGATAACAAACCATTTTATCCTTCTTTGTGATTCAGTAATTTTTACTTTATGTATTTTGAGGTCATGATATTTATGTAGTGAGGATATAAAAGTTTAAAATTATTTCATGTTTCTGAGAAAGAGAACACTCTTTCAGGACCCTTTAAAAATCATTAACAATACTTTTTGCCAACTGTTAATATATAACTTTATTTTGCTGAGACTTTGTTTGATATATAATTTTAAAGCATTAAAAATATATTTTTCTTCTTTTGTTGAAGACAATGATTCTTGTATATAGCACATTACGAAAACTTAAAAAAAAATCTGATCTGATTATCTTAATTGGGATAGTTATCCATTTACTATTGATATCATTTAGTAGTCCAGAAGTAGGAAATGTTTACATAATGTATCAGAGCCTATTTTGTCAGTTTCTTCACCTTCTTTCAAGCTAATCACCTCCTGACATGCTATTATTGACATACATTTGTATTGGGAGCTTTTTGTTCACAAAACAAGTACTGGTTTAGAGTTACCACTTATTCAAGACTTTATTTCTTTATTTTTCAAGACTTTATTTCTTGTTCTTTTGTTTAGCTGTAGTTTTTATTTATTTATTTTGAGGTCTCTTCTTTCAGGAGCCCATTCTTTTTTTTTTTTGTCTTTTCGAGACAGGGTCTCCCTGTAGCCCCAGCTGTCCTGGAACTCACTCTGTAGACCAGGCTGGCCTTGAACTCACAAAGATCCGCCTGCCTCTGCCTCCTGAGTGCTAGGATTAAAGGTGTGCGCCACCACGCCCGGCCAGAAGCCCATTCTTTAGAATACACCCTCTCTATTGTGGTTTTGGAGCTCCAGCCCAGGGCCCCCCACTTAAGCTTCCTCCCCAGCAAGAATCCCTTTGTGAGGATCTGTTGCTCCTGTGTCTGACAATGGTGTTATCGCACCTTCATTTTGGGAAGAGAGACTTTCCTGGCACCCAGTTAGTTGCAGGGCTCTGTGACATCTTCTCAGCATGCTGAAGACACTGCTCCCTACTTTCTGTAGTCACTGCGGTTGGTTGAGCTGTTCTTTGGACCTGTCTCTACCTACCAAAGACCTTCTCTTCAGCACTGCAGTTTCTCTGGGCATGCGTAGGTATCCCTGTCTCTTAAAAATTGAATCTAGTATCTAGGATATGGCTTAGCGGGTACAGCACTTGCTGTGTAAGCATGAGGACCTGAGTTGGATCCCTAGCATTGGTGACAACACACATCTGTAACCCTGCTGCTGGAGGGAGCAAGTGGAGACAGGTAGATTGCAGGGACTCAGTGGCCACCCAGTCTAGTGAAATGGTAAGCCCCAGATTCAGTGAGAGTCCCTGTCTGAGGTGGAGAGCAATAGAGGAAGACACCTGCCTTTTCCTCTGACCTCCATACATATCTCCCCACACAGGTGAATGTATGTTCTCTCTCTCTCTCTCTCTCTCTCTCTCTCTCTCTTTCTCTCTCTCTCTCTTTCTCTCTCGTTGAGATTTTCTGTTTTTTTTCTGAACCCGAAGACTACTATCTTTAATCATTTCTAGAAATTTTGCCAGTCATGGTGGCGCACACCTTTAATCCCAGCACTTGGGAGGCAGAGGCAGGCGGATCTTTGTGAGTTTCCATCTTTTAGCTCTCATATATTGTCCAATCTTACAGTACTACATCCTGAGTAATTTATCTTCTCATTTTTCAGTTCTTTCCCTGGTTTTGTCTAATATATCTATATGTGCTAGATAGCTACCTATATGTGCTAGATAGCTTTAGTTGTCAACTTGACATACCTGGGTAGAGGAAGCCTCAGTTGGGGAATTGCTTCCATTGGACTGGCCTGTGGCCATGTCTATGGGTCATCTTCTTGATTGTTGAGTGATGTGGGAGGGCCCGGCCCACTGTGGGCAGTGTCGCCCTTGGGCAGGTTGTTCTGTGTTGTATAAGAAAGCAGGCTGAGCATGGGCCAAAGGAGCAAGCCAGTAAGCAGTGTTCCTCCATGGCCTGTGCTTCAGCTCCTGCCTCCAGGTTCCTGCCCTGAGTTCCTACCTTGTGCTTTCTCTAAGTGATGAACCCAGGAGATGTGAGTCAAATAAACCCTTTCCTCCCCAAGTTGGTATTGATCAGAGTGTTTTGTCACAGCAATTGAAAGCAACCTAGAACACTATGGATTTAAAAATTTTAATTTATGAGTTTTTATTTGTACAAGTTGTATTGTCTTCTTTTTCAAATTTACCTTGCCATTTTAACAGTCTTCGTCCTTTGCATATTTCCAATCTTTTCTTCTATTTTCCTAACACAGTGACTGTACTGATAAGGTTTGTATCTGATGCCTTAGTAGGCTGGTTCTACATACTGTCTCTTTTTTTCTCCTCATACTTTTGATTTTATAGTACTCTAAAATATGCATACATACCCTCCACCCATATGCCAAAAATTCCAAAGCCTGAAAATAAATGGTAGGTTAATTCTAGACCCTGTTAAGGGATTCACAATATAAGAGCACAGTTGTTTTCAGCTCAGGAGGAATATGACATTAACATTGCTCAGTTTGCTTTAGGTACTTGGACACTCTTTTATAATGACTTGTTTTCTTGTGTTTTGAGAGTTTTAAGTGGAAGCTAATCTATTTGAGAAACTCTCTGGGAAGGTTCTTAACTGCCAAATTAAGGTGGGCTCCTCCACAGAGGAAGCCAAGATTCTTAGTGGAATCCAGTGTTTCCCTGACCACTCAGCTAGTGTGAATTCTAGCTGTAAATCCATGAGCCATTCTGAGGTTACACATTTTTTATGAAGACTTTTTTTTCCCCTTCACACAGCTTTAAGGTTCAAGACAGAAAATTTTCCTTGGAGATGTCTCAGTTGCTTTTTTTCCCTGACTTGCCATTAGTAAGAGAATAAAGCTTAGAGCTATAGTTCACGGTAGGAGGTATCTTTGCTAATCAATACAGTCCAACTTGGGTGGGCCCAAGGATTTCCTCTTCCAGCACTGGAGGTTGTAAAAACCTAAGAGCTAGTTCAGGGGGGGAAGGCAGCCCTTGGGCCTCCAGCTTCTAGCTCTGTCTTGTCGGGTGACAGTGCAATGAAAAGGAACTTGTTCTGGTCCTTTGGGCAATGGTTTACTCAAGTCCTTGCACAGTCCTAACAGCCTTGGGAAACTAAACTCTGTTTCAGTATTTCTACTTCAAAAGCAGGAGTAAGACAGTACTTGATCACATATGCAGGACTGTGAGGTTTCTGTGAGTTAATCCACACATCAGGCACTTAGAGCATGTCGGCACTCAGAAAGTATCATGATTACCATTATTGCTGACTACAGTGTCATGGCAAAACCTTACCACAGTCACTTCCTGCTCTGTAATACTGCTCTCATGCATTACCATGCTGTAAACTCAGGCTCTGCAAAACCTCACTTTACGTTAGCATTTCTACTAATGCATTCATGTTTTATGAAGCTTCTATTTAAGAAAGTACACAAAACACATAAATGTACCTATCATGATAAAGGGCAGGCACCCATGCAAACCCTCCAACTGACTTACTCTCTTGTAACTTAGGACCAAGAAAGGAAAAGATAGAAGTCAAAACAATCAAAAGAGCCATTTTAATGCCTAGTGCCAGGAAGGTGACAGCTCCATGGCACATTAAAGGGAAAGGAACTGGGGTTCTCTGAATGTCACTGTCTGTTGCTTTTACTAAGGCCAACAGAGATAGAGCCAAAAGAGGCAAAAGCATTCTCAGGCCCCAATTGGCCATGTTTACAGTCAAAAAGCCACTACAAAAGTATAAAAAGCCACATACACCATGCATATAATCAGAGAGATGCCTTTAGTAAGACAAGTTGTGTATTTGTCCATTTTAATATGTGCATATTTTAAAAATGGTGTGTCAAAATCAATCTCTTTATCATTAGCACAATTTTTTATTGTTCAATTTAAATTGCCAGTGTTAATGGAATGATTCTTTAGTTATAAAAGAGAGTAAGGCTGCAAGAGAAATGACCTCCTGTTGATTTGCATTTAACAATATTTCACTGTTCTTAACAATAAAAGGAACATATTTGGATTAATTAGGATTTGGGGTTGTGGTAGGTATCAATTTACAAATGCTCAGCTCCAGATTCACCCCTTGGCTGCTTTGTAAAATGGGCTGGACTCTAAACCATTCTTTTCAATGAGTGCCACGTTAGGGTCGTCAGTAGAGGGCGCTGCAGGGACATGGCTGTGGTTCGGGGCACTGTAGCTCCGGCTTCATTTTCTCTGTGCAGCACAAGCACTTGAGCATCTCTGGAGAAGCTCTGCTCCAGCTATGCATCCAGCACGTGCAATCCCTCAGTGATGCACAGTGCCATCGAGGGCCCAGTAATCACCTCTCTGTGGGTCTCCTGGATAGATGCTGCATGTTCATAGTCTTATGTCCACTGGAACCCCACTGCCCAGCCTCAGCCTGGCTCTTAGGTTTTCCTGAGAGTCTGGAAAATGGAGACCAACTATGTCTCAGGCAAAATTTCTCTGCCGCCTCAGTGATCATCATCCATACACTCTCAAAAGCAACCTAAACTCAGCCTTGAGCAGGGCAACATTCAGTCAGTCTGTCCTTCCTTGATATCCTCCACACTAGAATATCAAAGATCTGTTGATGTTCTTGTTTTAGATTAGTACAGACAGATGGGTGCCTCATCTGAAAAGCTCCAAAACAGAAACCTTTTCAGCAGTAACCCTATAAGCAGAAAACTCCACAAATAAAATTACTACAAGTATTGTATGAAATCATCCGGTTTGTATGTATAATGCGTCTATGGAAGCATAAATGAATTTTGTGCTCCAACTTCCAAAGTATCTTACTTATTATATATGCAAATATTCCAAAGTCTTCCCATATCAAAAATACTTCAAAATCCCTGCTTCCAAGCATTTGGATAAGCAAAACAAAACAATTCTTTTTGGCGGTGCTGAGGACATAGTCGCTCCATGCTGAAACTGTGCTCACTGCCATGTTCCTCACATGTTCTGAAAACTAAACCATTTGGTGCCAGAGTGTACCGTCCAAGGTTATTTTTCTATTTTTTTCTTGTACCATATGAACAAACTCCAAGGTGGGTACCTCACCACCTAAGAACTTAAAATTAATTAAATTATTTAATCCTCTCTTCACGCTTCCTTTCACAAAGGGCTAATCTTTAGTTTATAATTCTAAAATAATGAATAGACTATTTCACCATGTCTTATTCCAAATCATTTTATTTTAAGGGAATTTGAGGATTCTAATTACTTTGAAGGCCATAACATTCAAGTAAAGTGCATTTAAAAAATATGGATCATTAGTCCATTTATTCAGGGATTGGGGGGTCCGGTAGCAGATGGAAGCCAGACTAGGAATTATGGCATAAAAATGAATGAGGCGCCTTCCTTTTGTAGTCTGGAATAGTGCCAGAATACAGGGAAAGAAGAGGGAGAGAGAAGAAAGGTTTGGTAGCAAAAGAGAATAAATATGTTCACAAAGAATTGCCCTTGTAATCACTGAGCAACACCATTAAATAGATTTGTAGTACAGATCACACATACTTGGGAGAAATCAGGTATCTTAATAATAAAAATTTAAATTAAGCCGGGTGTGGTGGCGCACACCTTTAATCCTAGCACTTGGGAAGCAGAGGCAGGCGGATCTTTGTGAGTTCAAGGCCAGCCTGGTCTACAGAGCGAGTTCCAGGACAGCTGGGGCTACAAGGAGACCCTGTCTCGAAAAGACTAAAAAAAAAAAAATTTTTTTTAATTAAAAAAAAATTCATGTCACATCCATTTGTATTTGGGTCAAAGCTGAATTAAAATATAAAACAAAACTATGAGCAGCACACTGGTCACTATGCAAAATCAGAAGAATATTCAGTATGCTTCATCTGAAATATTTTCCCATATTCACGAGGATTACAGACAAGTGACTATCTGGGATTACAAAAAGACATTGGACACCTGATTCACCACTATGAAAATAATCTGACATTTTGCAACTGTATTTTCTGTAACATTTGGGGTTCCCTGAGTAAATAGTTTCCGATTTATACGAATCTTTTAGTTTCCGATTTATATGAATCTTTTTGACATGAGGGAGGCTTCAAGAAATGCCACCATGTAAAAGTTGCCATTATGGAATTTTAAATGTAATGAGTTGCATATCATATTTAAGCACACAGCTTTTGTAGGAGCTCTCTATATTTCTCCTCAAAAGTTATCCTAAAAGGTCAGACCAGTCTATTGATGATAAGTAACAATCAGGAGTTAGAAAAATGAGGTGTCTAATAAATTATAATTCTTTAAACCTATAAATGACTGAGGTAGGCAAAATTTATGTGCATCAAGAAAGATATGGAGCTAACAGGCCCCAGAGTGCAGAAGAACCTGGCCATACAGCTCCTTCTTTTCATCTTTTAATTTTAAGTAAGCTAATTTCCCACAAATATAGAAATACATTCCAAACCTCAGCATTTTCTATGTTAACCAGCCAGCAGGAAACCAACATAAAATTTAAAAGAAGGAAACTATGTAAAAATCTTATATAAACAAATGCTTTTTCAATCCTTATCCTGACCATGTGAGCAGAAAGCAACATTTCTGGAAACTGATTATGAGCTGGGAGAAAAGGAAAGGAGAGACAGTCCTGGCCACTGCCCGCTAAGGAAAGGAGAGACGGTCCTGGCCCCCGCCCGCTCAGGAAAGGAGAGACGGTCCTGGCCACTGCCCGCTCAGGAAAGGAGAGACGGTCCTGGCCACTGCCCGCTCAGGAAAGGAGAGACGGTCCTGGCCACTGCCCGTTCAGGAAAGGAGAGACGGTCCTGGCCACTGCCCGCTCAGGAAAGAACTAGTTTTCTTACTGAAAAACCAGGAATATGATCTAAATGTGGCTATAAAAATTGTCTAAAATTTCAATCCAATACAATGACAGTTGAGAAAGCAGTCAGACAGAAGCTCCCCTCAGCTTGTACCTGCCAAGCAAAACGCCTTGAGCATGGGAAAAAGCAGACAGAGATGTTTCTAAGAGAGCCACGGTCTCCTTTCAGAGGTTAGGAGCCTGATGGCCTTCTAAATGTTTCCTTCTTCCTTAAAAATGGTCCTGATACTAGTCATATAGTTTTAGAGGGACTAGGATATCTGGCTTTAAATTTTCTTGACCAGCCTAACAGAATATCTAAAAAGCGCACTTTATTTTAAAGTTGGAAGGGCATTTGTAGAGGAGTAGCCCCAACTCATTCAAAGAACACACCTAAAGTATATGTAGGTTTTTTGTTTTTTTTTATTTTAGGGAAATGCCTAGGTTTCCTTCATCTTCAGAGACTAAAAGTCCAGCAGACAGCAACCTCCACAATAACTGTGGTGCTGTGACTGTCTGTCTCCCTGAGAGATAGAGACAACTGGGAATCAAGCTGAGGAGTTGCAAATGCTGAATAAATAGGAGCAGAGGCCCAAAGGAAGCCAGTTCTAGGTCAGAGAAATATAGTTTAGAATTCTTGATAAATGCAAGCAGAATGAAAACCTAAGTGGGGTTAGAGAGCAGGTACCTCCAAAAGAATTCTAGAAGATGGGGTAGGGGAATGGAAGAAATGCATGGTGTATAACAGACCTTCCCTGACAATCAGCTGGCCATAAACATCACACCCCTACCTCACAATGTGTGGTGAGTGACATCAAGATAAATTCTGCAAGCATGCTGAAAATTTTCCAGAAGTGTTTTTGTTTCTACTGAAAATCTTTGTTGGTTTTGTGGTAAAATCACAAGGGTTAATGTGACAGCTATGGAAACAGTCACCCAGGGACCTCCTGCCCTTCTGCTACACTGCTAGAAAATTGCAAGTTCTATGGGTCTTATATTTAGCTTTCTTTTTAAATAGGAGAAAGAAGAGAAAATTAAAATACATTTTATTTGTGTGTTAGCATATAGAGCTTAAAGCTATTTTCCCTTTATTTTCTTTCCAAATAACTTTCCTTTAATATCTGATAGAATCTGGGGGCAGGTGGAGTTGAGCTCCATCAAACAAATTTTTACTTGTGACAAAAATACCAGACCAGATAGATCACAAAACTAGGCAAGAATGCAGTTAAATATTCACAGGAGGGTTATTAATATAACCATAGACCTTCTCTCTGTTTTTGTTTAGAAAATTGCCCCCAGGCAGAGCTGGTCTTTGGTTACTTAGCACATTACCTATGTGTTAACACCTGAGAGAACTGAATTCTGACAGTTATAGAAACAAATCTCTAAGGCTATATAGAATTTCACCAGAATGTAAGGAGCACTGAAAATAGCATGGGCAGGGCAGGGCTAGAAGATGGAAAGCATCCACCACAAACAGTGACCACAATCAAACGAGGTAGATCCTCAAATCAAGCCCTGCAAGATCTCTGTTAGAAGGAGTGCCTGGTTTTGTTTCTGGCTTGCTACTACAACCCACCAAGGGGACATTTTCCAGAGGATAGCTACCACTGCTGATGATTTTGTTGTTACTGTTGTTTTAGGAGTATATTGGTTACTTTTTCTGTTGGTGTGATTAAAATACCAAGGCCAAAAACAACTTAAAGAAAGCCCTTATGTTAGCATACAGTTCCAGAGGGACAGAGTCCTTATGGCATGGCAGGCAGAACATGGCAGCAGGAGCAGGAAGCTGATGATCATTTTTATCCACACACAGGAAGCAGAAAAGAAAGGGCACAGGAAGTGGGGTAAGGCTATAAACCCTCAAAGCCCGCCCCCAGGGACATGCTTCCTCCAGTAAAGCTCCACCACTTAAAGGTTCCATAACCTCCCCAAACAGCACCACCATCAGGGGACAAGTGTTCAAGTACATGAGCCTATGGAGACACTCCTCATTCAACCTTCACAAAAACACAAGGACTCTAAATGGAACAAATCAGTTTGTGATTCCTTTTAATGACTTCAAAGAGATGAATGACCTTTTAAAGAAATGCTTTCTGGGCTTCCTGTGCCCCATTGAAGATGTGAAGCTCTGCTTCCTGCTCCTGCTTGGGCATCTCTTGCCACCATGCCTCCTGCCCTGATGGACTTTAATTCCCCTGGAACTCTCAACCATGGCTGGAGAGAGTGCTGTGGAGGGTATTAGGTCTTGGAATAGCATGTTTGAAATACACAGCAACAATACAGAGCAGCAGTGGAAGCTTGATTATGTCCTCTGTCTACCATTATGCTGTTTATTGCAGTTAAGAGGACATTTTGTTGTCTGTTCATCTACCATCATGATCCTATTCTGTAATCTCAGGGAGCCTTGAAACAACAACCTTCCCAGCTGAGAAAAGTATGTCACCAAATGAAGTACAAGATTAAGCCTGAACTTTTCCAAAGAGGACACACACACCTCGGGCAACAATAGCTTCACAATGCTGCTTCTGAGCCAGCCCCAGAGGTAGGGGAGGATCGGCACAGAGACCCCATCTGCAGAAGGACAGAGCCTTTCACTGCAACCCTGGGGGCACTCAGCCTAGGACCAGGCTAGCTTTGCCCGACCTGGGCTACCACCAGAGTCTGAAGAAGAACCATGTTATTATGCAGGCTCTTATCTTTCTTCCCCCCTAAAATACTAGGGCACTAGTATTGAATTAGTATTGAACTAGTTTGAATTAGGGGCTAGTTCTCGGCTAGCACCCTCAGGGCACCAATTGGGAGCCCCGGGACTCCTCTGACTGCACACCAAGAAGCAGTAAGCATCGTGGCCCAGGCACTTGATGTTAGGCGGAGCAGCAGTATACAGTGGTGCGAATCTGGGGGCCCTTTGATTGGGTCTGGGAGCTGACTTCATTTTGCTTATAAAAGTGAGTTGCAGCTGGGCATGGTGGCGCACGCCTTTAATCCTAGCACTCAGGAGGCAGAAGCAGGTGGATCTTTGTGAGTTCAAGGCCAACCTGGTCTACGGAGTGAGTTCCAGGACAGCTGGGGCTACAGGGAGACCCTGTCTCGAAAAGACCCCCCCCCAAAAAAAAGTGAGTTGCAGCAGGCAATAAATCAAATTCTCCATTACCATCATTACACAGAATTCCCGGGTGTTATTTTGCATGCATACAGGCCAAAACAGGCCTGGATTTCGAATGTCGTGGCTAGTGGGCTGGATGGTAGTCTATCAGCTCACCAGCCCAGGTAAGATAGCGTGAGGGTGGATGGTAGCATGGGGCTGGAAAGAGACTTACCAGTGGGTTGGCAGAGGTTCATCAGACCACCAACTTGGTTAAGCTGGCATGGGGTTGGATGGAGACCTACCAGATCACCACCCTGTGAAGTAAATTATGAGTGATCATCTGACCTCTGTGCCAAGGGGTCAGTTCCCCATAGTGACCGTGGACAGCTACTGAGGTCCCCTTCCCTTAGCAGGACTGCACTGTGCCTGCTCATAGCAAGAGAAGCTCTCACACACTAACTAATCAGTTTTTTTTTAATACTTTGTTTTAATTTTATTTATTTATTTGTTTGTTTGTTTGTTTGTTTGTATGAATGTACTGTCTGCATGTAGGTTTGTGCACCCGTGTCATGCAATGCTGCGGAGGTCAGAAGAGGGTGTCGGATTCCCCTGGAACTGGAGTTAAAGACGGTTCTCAGCCACCATGTGGGTGCTGGGGATCGAACCCGGGTCCTCTGCAAGAGCAGTCAGCACTCTTAACCAGTAGGCCATCTCTCCAGCCCCTTAATACTTTGTTTTAAATACCCTGTTAACCCAATTTTAAATGTAGACTAGAGGCTGTCAACTCTTCTTTAAAACTATTTTTATTAATTCTTTGAGAATTTCTTGCAATCTATTTTCATCCCTCTTCCATCTCCTTCTATCTCCTTCCAGATCTACCCTCCATTCCCAATCCACCCAGCTTTTTCCCCCTGTTTTTATTGAAGCCTACTTTGTGGTACCCAAGTACTTGGAGGTGTGAGTCCGTCCACTGGAGTGCAATCAGTCCAGTAGGAGTCACACCCTGGAAAACAGACTCTTCCCAGCAGCTATCAGTTGGCAATGGTCCTTCTGCCAGGGACAAGACTGCCTGCCTACCTCCCCTGTCCATGCTTGGCTTGTGTCTGGTTTGAACTTGAGCAGATCTCGTGCATGCTGTCACACCCTCTGTGATTTCTTATGTGCAACTGCTCTGCTGTGTCCAAAAAAGCTTCCTTAAATTTTTCTGCAGCTCTTCCAAAATGTGCATGAAGTGGCAGAGGAGGCCAGGAAAGAGCATCAAATTCCCTGGAACCAGAGTTGGAGGTGTTGTGAGCCTGCAGATGTGGGCGGTGGAAACGCAACACTGGTCCTCTGCAAGAGCAGATACCTAGGTGATGAGTGCTAGTCACACTGAGACTTAATGACACACACACTGGGTTTAATTGAAATTGGTCATTGGTGGGCTGGAGAGATAGCCTAGCGGTTAAGAGCACCGACGCTCTTGCAGAGGACCCGGGTTCGATCCCCAGCACCCACATGGCGGCTAAGAACCGTCTGTACCTCCAATTCCAGGAGAACTCCAGTTCCAGGGGAATCCGAGACCCTCTTCTGACCTCCGCGGCATTGCACGACACGGGTGCACAGACTTGCATGCAGACAGTACATTCATACACATACAGAAATAAATAAAATTAAATAAATAAATAAAAATTAAAGAATGGTTGAAGACATGATCCTGTGTTGCAGCAATTCACCTTTTCCCTGGTTATTTGGAGCAATCATCCAAGCCAAGAAGAGCCAAGAAGAGACATGACATCCCAACCTCCAATTCAGTGGAACCACTGTTGTGTCTCCTGACTTCATAAGGTTGTCCTCTGCCTTCCACATGTGTGATGTGCCATGCGTGGGTGTGGCGTGTATGTGTGGGCGCGCGAGTGTGTGTGCACGCTCAGCTAGGGACATAGATACTTGGAACAAAAATCAAGGCAGAGCTGTTTCTGAAAAGGAAAATGGCTAATTTTTTAAAAGGGGGCGGGGACCTAGGCTCCAGCTCCATGCACTGGTCCTCCATGGACTTCTGAGGCCCACAGAGGATGGGAGCTGTTGGACAGCAGCTGTGAGCACTGGAGGGCGCTGTGCAGGGTCGGTAGGTGCGTCACATTTTCACATGGCAAACTTACCACAGGGTAGCAGAAATAGGCATTTTTATGTGTTTCTTATATTTTACCTCAAATTAAATTGTAGATATAGGGTAATAAAATCCATCCATGCTTTCACATTTGGGGGAAAAAGTGGGGGCGGGGGAAGATTTGCTGCAAAACTCTGAGTTTAACCCTGCTGTTCTCTATTTGCTTGCAGAGAGTTCACGGGACACTTTAGTGGCATAGATGCTCCATGTCCTGTTGGATCTGATGGGTGCCAGAGAAGAGCAGCTCACACTGCAGGCTTCTCCAGTTCTCCTCAGAACTGGCAGCATTACAAATTACTTGTCAGTGGTGTCTAAGAAGCACAAGCAAATGTATGGTGCCATAGAATCCAAAAAGGGATCTAGGGGTATCGGTCAATGGTATGTGATTCCCATGTGAGAGGCTCTGGGTTTGATCTTCAGTAGCCCTAAAAAAAAATCCCCAAGCCAGGCATGGTGGCACACACCTTTAATCCCAGCACTTGGGAGGCAGAGGCAGGTGGATCTCTGTGAGTTCAAGGCCAGCCTGGTCTACATAGTGAGCTCCAGTTCAGCTGGGACTAAAGGGAGATCCTGTNCTGGCCTTGAACTCACAAAGATCCACCTGCCTCTGCCTCCCAAGTGCTAGGATTAAAGGTGTGCACCACCACGCCTGGCAAAGTTCAGTGTTTTCTATTATGGGGCTTTTCCTACTCAGTATTATAACAAAAAATAACCAAGAAGTATAGAGAAATAAATGAGAAGTAAATGTGGCCACCGAAGAGCAGGATTTAGAAATCATCTTTGCTCCCCTTTGTACCTATATACAGGCAGAAACTTAGCAGTGTTCTTTTTATAGTAAAGAATATATACATCCAGCTGTACTGGCAGAGGCCTGTAATACAGCACTTGGCGGTGGAGGAATGAGGATCAGGAGTATGGTCATCCTTGGCTACACCCTGAGTACAAGGCCATCCAGGCTACATGAGACCTGCCGAGAAATTTAAAAATTATATATATATATATACATATATATATGTATATATATATATATACATATATATATGTGCCATTTGGAGTTGTGCATCATACATACATAATAAACCCTTAATTTGCTATTTCTATCATTGCTATTGTAATTAGTAGGAAAACAGCAGGAAAAATGATTTCAGGTAACATGATTAAGGCCACTGGACAGAGTCCATGCAGGCCTCAGACTTAGAGAGAACTTCAATTTATCATTGCTTACTGCTTTGAGTTTCACTACTAATGTAATGCTGGAATTAATCATTGTGCTTTGTAATTGTGATGACCAGGAAGATACTTTTTTCCTTTAATTCTAAAATGTCAAACATGAGAAATTATTGACTAACAGATCATGAATGGAAAAATAACAATCTAGTTTCAAAACACATTGCAGTGCACAAGACCGAGTGCCTCAGAGTTCACAATTCTAGTATGTATAAAGCACTTAGACTCATTACATCCCAATATAGGCGACTGCAGAGGTTTTACTTCTTTATTATGTGTGAAAAACAATCTAATTTAAGCCAAATTGCAAAGTAAATAGTTATCTTAAGATAATTTTCAAATACTGTGTTTGTGTGAAATAATTTGCTATAACATGTCTTTTACATGATTATTTTCATGATTAAAATAACATTTTTAACTAAAAAAAGAGAAATGCTTTCTGAAAAAGAAAACAAAAAAACTATATAATACAGCCAAAGTTGGATTTGGCTTATCCCAAACCAAAGAT
Organism: Rhizomys pruinosus; assembly: GCA_009823505.1. Classification (NCBI taxonomy): domain Eukaryota; kingdom Metazoa; phylum Chordata; class Mammalia; order Rodentia; family Spalacidae; genus Rhizomys; species Rhizomys pruinosus. Next base: position 358,916 of record VZQC01012801.1, read on the forward strand.
AACTGGCAAGTGCCTAGAGAATCTTTACAAAGGGCCAGCCTCTAATTTAGACAATGCTCTTTTTTGATGCTTTTATTGATGTTTTGTGTATTTCAGACATCATTTCTCAGTTCAACTTAGACATATTCCTCTTTCCCTTCCCTCCACCCCACCCCAGATCATGCATTCAGTCATAACTGTCCTGCATCTTTCTCTCACTCTTTTTTTATGTTTAGGAATTCATATTTTCCTCCTTTAATTTTATATTACTCTAAAATATGAATACATAGTTTCCACTCATATACAGTAATTACAGAGGCTGAAAGTAAGTGGTGGATTGATTCTAGAGCCTAAGACATTTACATTATAACAACATAGTTGCTTTCAGATAAACAGAAAGATACCAATAATGTTATAGCTTGCCTTTCTTTTTTTTATTATTATGTGTATGAGTGTACTGTCTGTATGTAGGTTGGTGCACCCGTGTAATACAATGGTCAGAAGAGGGTGTCAGATTCCCCTGGAACTGGAGTTAAAGATGGTTCTCAGCCATATGGGTGCTGGGGATCAAACCTGGGTCCTCTGCAAGAGCAGTCAGAGCTCTTAACCGCTAGACCATCTCTCTAGCCCCTCAGCTTGCCCTTCATCTGGGGATTTAGTGCTAGCATCCACAGATGAAGGAGACCATTCGCTGCTTGCTTTTCTGGGACTGTTACTTCACTTAGCATAATGGTTTCGAGTCCTACCGCAGAGATACATACACATCCACATTTATTGCAGCTCTCTTGACAACAGCAAAGAGCTAGAACCAACCCAAGCGCCCCTCAACAGAGGAGTGGATGACAAAAATGTGGTTCATCTACACAGTGGAGTACTACTCAGCAGTGAAGAAAGATGACATCATGAACTTTGCAGGTAAATGGATGATGCTCTTTTTTTTTATTTATTATTCTTTATGTATATGAGTGTACTGTCTGCATGTAGGTTGGTGCACCCGTGTTGTGCAATGCCGCAGAGGTCAGAAGAGGGCATCAGTTTCCCCTGGACCTGGAGTTAAAGATGGTTCTTAGCCTCCATGTGGGTGCTGGGAATTGAACCTGGGTCCTCTGCAAGAGCAGTCAGTGCTCTTAACCACTGAGCGGTCTCTCCAGCCCCGATGATACTCTTTCTAGGTAACTCTTTTGCACAGGTGCCACCTAGATTGGAAGAGTCTTTGCCAAGCCACTGCCATCCTAGCTGTGCATACCCTGATAAGCAAAAAAGAAAATGCTAGATTTGTGTCCACCTGGCTATCATTTTCCAGGCCCACAGAAGATGTGAAAGGAAGGCCGGGTCTAACAAAAGCCCAGTTAGGGTAAACTATTTCCTTGCTGAAATTGTTTCCCTGTCCCATCAGCTCTGTCCAGGGGAACCTAAACTTTCGGCTTGTATTAATTATGTGACACACACATCTTAGTAAAATCTTTGCTAAATTATGAATGCAAACGGGCCGTTGCCTCTCATCCTAGTGCCCAATTGTTGGAATTCTATTAATGAGATTCAAATCTAATAAAACGTTAACCAAGTGTTGTGTGGGAAGCTCAGGAAACAACAGGCTGTTCTAAGGGAGGCAAGGAGTTCTAAGGGGAGAACACAGAACGTTTCCTCCTTCAGGGAAGCTCACTCAATAGCTTCTGGAAGTCCCCAAAAGTGATAAGCTTCCCCAGGCCTCTCCCTCCTCAAGCCTACAGAAGCCGCAAGGATTATAAGACCCTCTTAGACAAGTTGAGCTGCCTGGAAGATGCTTAGACCAAGTGGGCTACTTGCAAAGGACACCCCATGTTTCCTGCTTTCCTGAGCTGTCATCCATGCTGGGTTTGGTGATGCGGCTGTCTATGAGTCTTTTCTGTGCCTGTAAGTAAGCCCTCACCCAGTCTCCTGTAAGTAACCCCAAGAAAACTCATTGTTCGTCAAGGTGGACTTTGGTGCTGTCCTTACTTTGGTCTGTTCCTGGTTCTCTAACTGGGGTGAGTAGACGTTTGTTCAAGTCTCTCCAGATACAGTGTCACACAAAACCAAAACATGAAAATCTCATGAACCAGCTAAGTACAGAAAATGTAGAGGTTCGAATTTTGGATACCTTTCCATAGAGGCAACACAGAGGAATTACAGCCCGAGGAAATTTGGAAGAAGGAGGGGGCGGTGGAGAAAAAGAAAGCACGATTCAGAGGTAAAAAATCTGTTGACAACTCTGTTTTAAAACCTTACATCTAGGGCTTTAACAATTTCTTGTGTTTTCCCCTGGAGTTAAAGAAGTCTTGGCTCAAATAGTGAAGACAGATGGCCCAAGCTACTGACCTAGTCCATCCTGTGCACAGTTTCAAAATGCTGCCTGATGTCCTAACAACTGCACACTGGCAACCACTACATACCATGTGATCAATCTTCAATTGAGAAGCCCCCTTGAATTTACCTCATTTCTACAAGGTCCCTGGGGTTCTAGACAACAGGTCCTCAGCTCAAGATACTAGAGCAGGCTGTAAAGACTATAGTTCCATCTACACCACAGATGATCCAGCAATCTGATGACCCCTGTGTGATGAGGGCAGAGTTCTGGTTGTCTGGTCACCTGTAACCTCAAGCCAGTGCCTGCAATTGAAAGGCGTGCTTTTACAGCTAGTTTCTCACTTAAATCCCAGGACCTTTCTCTAGTCATTCTTTTCATCTTTTGCATATGTCTGACACCAACAGGGATGTAATGAACTTCTTTTCACCTGGCTTAGAGACAAGACAGGTTGTGGGTGGATTCTAGACCTGTTTCTTGGGGCACCTGGGTTCAGTTCACAGCACTAATTATGTGGTGTGGAGTTTTCTCGATATTTCATCACCCTTTGCAAATTACAATACACACTGTAGGCTAGAGAGCTGACCCTGCCAGCCACCCCAGTCTGGCCATCGGCTCTCCGTATCTGAGCCCCAGCTCCTCCCTGCAGCCGCTCTGGTCTCCACTGGATGCCCTGCCCCCACACTGGCCGCAAAACATGCTTTGTAAAATGCCTCTTTAGAAGACAGAGGCGTCCTGGCTAAGGCCCAGGAAAGGGGGCTTTTCTTTTGCTCTACCCTTGACAGAACCTCACTCTCAAACAGCTGTAAAGCTTTTCCTTTGTTTATTTTCAAGCAATTAAAATTATACTCCATATCATTGCTGTAATCTCTCCATACTGTGTTTAGGCTAACCTTTTCTTCTTTAAGACTTCACTTCACTATCCAAAAGAGAGAGACCATCTAGGGGTTCCACATACTTCACGAGAGCAATGTGGCTTTCATGCCTAAAGAAGCCAACTAATTAGAAATGTTGAAAACATACATATGCCATATTTTCCTCCCTGCTGTTTCCATGTCCACACAGAAAAGAAGATATTTGCAAAGGTATTTTTATGAAATATGAGTTTTGGCTAAGCAAATGTTTTTGAAGATATTTGGACCATTCAAATAGAACAGATGTTTCTGCAAAATTTTCCACCATCATCTACAGCAGTCTCCAGGGTGATTATGCCCAGTGTCTGGCTCCTGGGTAGGTTATCACTAGCATTTGGTCTGAAGAAAGTTCCAAAATCATCTAACCCCTTGTTACACTTTAGCAAAAGATTCCCCCTCCCCAGGGGTGGGTGACAGAGGCCTGCAGCAGGAAGTCTCCTAGGAGGAGGCTCCTGCATTCCAACACCAGCAAGGGCCAGGGTAGAGCATGAAGGTCTACTGGAAGGAACTGAATTCTCTGCACGCCATTCAGCCACAAATCCTGCAATTTTGTGAGGACAAGGCTTATTTCTTACTATGTCCTGAAGCACCGAGGTCGTCCAAAATCCCCTATTAAAACCTGAGCTCCTCGAGGGCACAGAACATGTTTTTGTTCCTCCTTGTAGCCCCAGCTCTAGCACACTGCACACACAGCAGACACTCCATAAATCTGATTGACTGGAGTGAAAGCTCTGAATACCTTTGTGGGAACAGGGCCATGACCAGCAGGCATCTCAACTGGAACTGGTTGCCAGGTGAAAGCAAGATAAACACAGCCCGGGCAGCTGCCTAATATGGACTCAGGTCTGCACTGCTGTGAACGGTGCAATGCTGAGTGGCCACCAGCAGTGTGGTGGCATGCGCAGATCCAACAAGGGGCCACGGAAAAGCCACTGCACAGCAAAGGGTAGCACCTAGACACACTGAAGAGAAACATAGGCAAGGCCCCGCCACAGAAAGAATTCAGAACACAGCGTATTTTCACCCCCAGGAAAACGTGGCCCTTCAGGGTCACCCTCCATTGACCACTTAATGGCTACAATTAATGGCTAAATTCAAATTCTTCTTCTGTCTCCACGATCCCTCAAAAACCCTTAATCCTCCTCACAAAATTTTACAACTGAACTCTCACTTTTTTCCTCCATAGAACTCTCTAGAAAGGATTTTTTTGTAATATATTAATACACAAAAATTAAGGCTTTCTATAAAAGTATTTTTAACCCAGCTCTCAACCTGCCAAGATGTCAGGGGAGCCTTTCGGTCACCGTGAGCCACCCACACAGATCCATGGACCTTCCGGCCACTGACAGCACTTATAGCTGATTAAAGGACCGGGAGGTGATGACAAAAATATGCTTGGTTTACAAAAACAGGAAACGTGGCAGCATGGGCACATCTGCGATCAGATCCATGCACACGTGCAGAGGAAGCTGCTTTCGATTTGCTTCTCACTGCGAGTTCGCAGGAGGGATTGCTATGCCCATCTTGGCTCTATGTCATCATGTTTTGGGGGCTTGTATTCCAAAAATACAGCTAAAACTACTAACCATAAAAGGGAGCAAATTTTAACTTCTTTTAAAGTCAGAAGTTAAAAAATGTGAGCTAGAAGAAATTCCTGATACTTTAACATTACAACCTGAAGTCTAGCAGAGAACAAAGCTCTTGAACTAAACAGGTCTCCTCTCATCTAGCAAAGTGAAGGACCTCAGAGGAGACGAAGAGCATACATATCACTTGCATAAAACTGGGTGGCACTGCACTTCGAATGGTGGGCACACACAGGCGTGTACCTTGCAGCACCTATGGTAACAGCCCTGGTGTTACTCGAGCCCTTTCATTTCAGTGCGAAAGTGTGATGATGTTGTCAGCCCAGGGTGTAAAACTGACTTGAAAAGAGCTGCTATAACCAACTTCCTCAAAACCCACTGAACTCTATGAAAGGGCAGCATGTAATAAATAAGTAATGCAATTAAAGAAATGGCTTGAACCCACTATAGAGTTTAATCTTGGCATGCTGAGGGAAAAAGTTCATTTAAAATAATTGTTACCACATTTGCTCATAGATTACAACTATCTGAAAGTCTACCCTTAAACACACAAAACAATTCCAAAGCCAGATTTTTAATGCAAACTGTCATTGAAACAAGTGTCCTAGAAAGCTATGATTGTAAAAGTTAGAAAATATAGAAACACAAAAAAGAAAACAAATGAATCACTCAAAACTCTACTCCTTTCCACCCTCAGGGAAAAAAAAAAACCCTTATGGTTAACATTTTAGAAGTAAAGATATAAGCACTTTATAGATCCAGGTCACCTTTCTTTGTGTAACTTACTGTCCTACTCACACAGCATCCAAATTTTGTTCTCAGCATATACTTTCTAACACTGAAATTGTCAGTATATTATGTGGATGACACAAAAACAACACTTAGGAACAATACAAAGATGACCTTTGCCTGGTCCCCTTCCACACCGCGTCTTGCTTCTGTGTAGTCAGGTGACTAATAACCAGCAGGTGAGAGCGGCAGGCATGGTGTGGCCTTGACCTTCCCTCTCACAAATCAGAGCACTACTGTCAAGGAGATGTCCTAAGTGTGGGCGAGAGAGAGAGAGAGAGATAGAGAGAGAGAGAGAGAGAGAGAGAGAGAGAGAGAGAGAGAGAGAGAGAGAAAGAGATGTACATGTCCCTCTCTCTTTTTTTCTCTCTCTAATACTTCTATGGTCACTTCTAGCTTGGGTTAGCTTCTTATTTTTAAGGAATAAAACATATTTGTGGTTTAATAAATAATAAATGCTAAAAGAAACAAGTTACTTGAGTAGGCTACTGTTCAGTCTTTGGAAGTTTATAAAATAATGCTTTTTATAATTATTTTGGGCTTTAAATGTTACATACCATTTCTCATTGAGGTTATTCCTGCCTTGCCTGCTATGGAAACTTATTTCGTTTTCAACTACCTCAAATAAAACTGATTGCTGTACACCGATTCACTTTGGGACAATCCACTCACTTGAGAATTCCACAGTCAAGTAAAAATGTTTACAACAACAATGACAAGGATTCCTGAATTATGCTCTCATTTTCTGGAAAGAAAGGATGAAAGAAAATGTGGTCCTGAAAATAAAATGGGTCTTTTGAGAACTTTTCCTAGAATGCCAGCAGGGAGAAGAGGGAGGGTGAAGGGTCAGGTTTGGGGACCCCACCATGCCTGGCAATATTATTTTAATGGCTGCATAATGTTTCCTATGGTCAACAGATATACTCTATATAAGCATTCCCCATGTTAATGAATATTTAAGTGAATCTAAATTTTTGCTTTTAAAATCTGTGCTATTTTTATAGGTTGGTGTTCTAGAAATGGGCTTGTATGCTGTTAGTTATTTGAAACCTAATCTGACAGTGGTAATCTTGACTACAGAGACATCGGATTATAAATAATATCCTATGGACATGGTAACGGCAGAGGTGAGAGAGAAGGCCTTTGCTTCTCCAGCATCTTTTCCTCTTGGGCTTGTTATTCTGGTCTGGTGTGTAGGACCGCTTCTTCCAGTCTCGGGGCAGAGAGGAAGGTGACATGCCCAAAGTACATGTATAGGACTCAAGACTTGGTTTCAAGTCCAAGGACCTTGATTGGATGGGGTCCCTCTGCAGTATTAAAACTGCTCTAATTGCATTCTTCAAGCCAGCTGAAGGCTGACAGCTTCCGCTCCCGGCTCATTATCAGAGCACTTCAAGGGGCTCCATTATGAGCAGAGCACCTGGTCCAAATTTATTTCAACGGCCCAGAGCGAAATGGGAAGGTGCTTAATGTTCACCCACAATGGTGACATTTTTATGAGATATCCAAGGTTCAGAAACAAATAAATGAAAGGTTTGAAAGGAGCATGAACAAAAACTGTGACAATAAACATTCAACATTAATATATCAACTTAAAAACATATACCACCCATACACTTGGGGTAAGGCCAAAGGTTCAGTGCAGGCTAGCCAGAAAGAAAGACGAGAGAAACCCCAGTGCCCAGCTCCTTCCATGACGGGCTTTCCTAAAGAGACAGCCGAAATTCCAAGAATGCTGAAGGCCATCAGGCTGCTAAGTGAATTCTGAATTCTGGTAAAGATAACAAGTTTCTTATCTCGTGTACCCACATGAGAATGCAAGAAGATTTAACCAGAACTCGGAAAACATGTTCTTTCCTTTTCTCTGGTTTACTACACATCTCCGTCTTTCACTTAAAAATTTCCCTGTGGGAAAAAATAAATTAATGAATCTTTACACAGATGTTTCCCTAAGAAAACACTGTGCAAATATGTACCGAGAGCTTTTTAATAAATGTAGAATAGGGAACTTTTCCCAGGTAGGTTTCAGCAGGCCCAGGGTAAACATTACACGCTGTGACATAAATCCATATCTATGGACGTTGTGTCTTGGGGATTTTGCTCTGTGCTGAGTACTTGCAAAGGACTTAGTATGCAGACGACAACCAGTTTTAAAGGCCACAGCCCAGCTGTAGAGCATTAAAGAGCTCTACCCTCCACTAAGAAGTTGTTTAAAGAAACATTTAAAATAAATATTTGTATTCTTTCACTACCTACAACAATGACACACAGGAATCTAAGAAAATGATGAATGAAAACTTTTGGCCTGCCACTTTCTGCTGGGGATGCCTACTCAACTGTTCAGTCTCTTAAGAGAAAAAGAGGACAACTGATCACTACAAGGATTTCCCTAGCTATTAGCTACTTTTGGCTTTGGAATTTTCTTTCCCAAGCATTTTATTAAGCTACCCGTGCAGATAAGCAATACTTTATTGGTCGGACTATAAAGCTTTAATCATCTTACTGATTCTAAAGAGCAATGCGACGCCATTGATTTCTTGCGCATTGATTGTCTCCACTCTGAAATCTCGAGGGCTGGCTCACCTGCATAATGCTACTTAAACCCTTTATTTTTCTGTCAACAAATAAAATTTCTTAAAATTAGTTATCTAATAGACTCCTCTACCAAAACAGAAAACAAAAATAAACATGAACACACACCCCCATACACACACACACACACACACACACACACACACAGAACATACACACCCCAAAGTGGCAAAATTCCCCTGGAAGGCCCAGAGAGTGCTCACTTGTGGCCGACCACCCAGTGGCATAGAAGCTGGGGCTGGAGTACTTTCAGGATGCTCAGCGGGAGTTTTTAAATGAGAGTGATTCATATAGCTCTAATCCTGGTACTATTTTCTCCTATCTCCTTTGAAATTACCAAGAGAGCCGAAGCTCTGGAGTCCACAGGGAGTTCACGGGTTCACCATGAATTCTGGGAAACGAGTCATTGGGTTATAAAAGTCTGGGTCCTGTTCCCTTCACTTGGCCCTTTCTTATTATCCTCCCCATATCTTAGCTTTTTAAGACCCACCATATAGTCTAGCTCAAAACAACCAAGACAGGAGTGAAGACTGGGCACGGTGGTTGGCACCAGACTTCCTGACCTTCTGGAACAGAACATAACAGTCACATGAGTTGTTGTGTCAGATGAAAAGAAAAATTGAGGTCACTAGGATGCCACTTATTGAGCAGGGCAAAATACTAGGAAGAAACCTAGGTTCAAGCACTGGATGCCATTTACTGGCTATGCAACCATATACATGTCACCATTAAGCCTTTCTAGTGTTAGTATATCTATCTATAAAAAGGACATAACCATGTCTGCTTTATCTCTCATAGAGAACTGCTGAGACCATCACACATGCATGGGTGACAGTGTTTGCAAGCTGGAAAGCAGTCACTAACACCCTTACCCTGGCAGAAGCAGGCTCCTTTCCACAGTCACCTGTGCTGCCCTCTTGTGGTAGGCAAGCATCAGTGCTACTTAAAAGGCAAAATTATTTTGCATCTCAAAGACTGCTGATTGTTTCCAGGTAACCAATTTCAATTGTCAGGCTAATAGAGAGGAGGACCTCTGGGTGATACAGAACCTGTGAGGCAGAAGGGGGTGGGGGGTGGGGGATAATCCTAACGTTGTGAACTGCAAACTCTAGGCAATGACAAAAAGTTTGGAAAGTGTAAAATGCTAGACAGGACAGGAGAAACACAGAACGTTGGTGGAAAGTTCTGCCCTCGCTCCAATTTTGAGCATAGATATCCAAACCAGTGAAATTATTCTCAAATTGTCAGAGTCAACAGGCCATCCATGAACTTGCTTGAATTCTAGGATTAGAATAGCTAACTTTTAGCATGGTAGGTCCCCAAGATATTGGCCTCGAACTTCTGATTCTCCTGACTCTGCCTCTAGAGCACTGTGGTCACAGCCATGTGCAACATCTGAGACTCTGTTCCCTGTAGGGATAAGAAATCCAGGGCCCAATGGTTTAGAAGACGTGCTTGGACTCAGATACCAAAAGTCCCAGCACAGCACCCCACCCTACCTCCAGGGCACAGAACGGCTCCTGCTCCTGCTTGCACCACAGCGTGGGCATTTCTCAAAATATGTCTTTGTTTCTCAGACTCCAGTATCAAACAAAATGAAACTGTAGATGATATTGGAAAACTAAACCATGCGGAAGATATTAATAAACTAGAAACTTAAAAGAGTTCCTTAAGAGAACTCAAAGAAGCAGAAGACTCTTAAAGAAAAAGTGACTAGGGAAGTTTCTCTGTGGGCTTCTTGCAAATATTAAAACAATAACAAAGACAATCAGTACCAGCAAATCAATAGACACTGTTGGACTGAACAGGAACCCAGGAACTTGGCTCTTTCTATAATTTTAAATTAAGATGCATTTAATTGTACTTAACATGCAGAAGGCCCCATTTTCAACGCCTTGCTCCTTATAATCTCAAACACACACCTTTGCTGACTGCAGCGCGTGCTAAAGGACAGGGAACTGGAGCAGGACTGGGGAGATGGGGGAAGGGGCAGAGAGGTCATCTTCCAAGGAGGGAAAGACATCAGGGAGTCCTCAGAAGAAACGAAAACACTGGGGACTTTGGGGGAAAAGCCAAGAAAATTCTGTGGGACTGTTGGGAGGTGAGGGAAGGAGCAAGACACGATAATCAGTGAATAAGACCCAAGCATGAACATGCCAAAGTAGGAGGGAGGGAGGGAGGGAGGGAGGGAGGGAGGGAGGGAAGACAGAGAATGAAGGGACCCCATTGGAGAAGCGGCCAGTGAAGGCAGGAAGGGGGGGGGCAGGGGTGTTTCACATCCTGTGACCTCAGGGCAGCAGGAAAGTGGCTGGCTGGCACGTGACCCAGAGGAGATGAGGTCTGGGGACAGGTAAGCCTGGCACGGTACCCCTTACAATGAACACACTCGGGTGGGGGGGGTGCATTCTGGCAGCAGGTGGAGGGCAGCTCTCAGCCCAGTGGGCTGAGCTCCAGTTCTGAGGAGCCCTGGGAGGGGTGGACTCCTTGGAGGATTGGGGGCAGGGTAGAGATTTTTCTGGGGACCAGAAACTTTCTTGCAGCTTTGCAGCATTTTGGGGACATAGAATAGTCCATGCAGTTGGATAAGCTAGTGAACCTGGGGCATTTATAGCAGGCTCTGCTGAGTGCTCCAGATTTTTTTCCTTATTGGCTGGATTCACAGATTAAAATGCTTTCCTGGGCTAGAGAGATGGCTCAGTGGTTAAGAGCACTGGCTGTTCTTGTAGAGAACTAGGATTCAGTTCCTTGCACCCACTAGTGGCTAACAACTGTACATAACTCTAGTTCCAGGGGATCTCATACCCTCTTCTGGCCTCTTCAGGCATTGCATGCACAGATGGACATCATATACACCGTACGCACGTGTGTGTGTGTGTGTGTGTGTGTGTGTGTGTGTGTAGGCAAAACATGCATATAAAATAATAACAAATCAAGACAAATCTTAAAGCTTTCCCTCACCACTTCCCTCCCAATCCCCTCCCATTGGAGGGCATTCCTGGCAAGTTCTGCTTGAATTCCTGAGTAGAGACTTCACAGGCTCCTTGACACACATTCCCAGGTACTTGCTCTGCCCTCTCCTACTCACTCATCAGCCCCCCACTGCCATCTACACAAGCCTACCAAGTTACAGGTACAGAGCAAATACTGAATCAATAATTTTGAGTATCTTACTAATGAATTCCTCTTCTCTGAGATACCGATGCAAAAGTGAGATAGGCCTGGGCTCCCATGACGGCTGCAGAGCACACAAGCTAGGTAACCCTAGAACACGTGAAAAGGTTTTCAGGTTCAGTTTCCACACAAAAGCATTACTTTAAAAGTTTGCTGTAAACACTAAAATTTATAAATGGCAGTGTAGTGGGTTTATATGTTTTTTTTTTTTTTTTCAAAATTCAGTGCCATAAACCCATGTGTCATTGTATCAATTAAAGCTGCTGCCTTAACCTTGGGGCTGGAATAATGCTGAAGTTCTTTAATTGAACAGTTATTCAAAGACAAACTTGTGACTTGCCAGTTTACTGAGGACTCTGCTGATATACTGTCAACCTAAGGATTATGAGTATTGTTCCCATATTCTACATTTTCTGATACCAAGACAATCAAAATAAAGAAAACAATTTGTGCCTTGAACGAGGAGAGAGTGTGATTGTTGGTAAATATGTCTGGCATTATGAATGGTCTGAAGTACCTGCCAGTCTTGGAGCTGCCACATGCAACACTTTCTGTTGTCACCTAAAGAGTCTAAGAATGGTTTTCCGTTTAATAGTGTGTTACTGCTACTACATTAAAGGAAATATCCTAGCCGGGCGTGGTGGCACACGCCTTTTAATCCCAGCACTCAGGAGGCAGAGGCAGGCTGATCTCTGTGAGTTCAAGGCCAGCCTGGTCTACATAGTGAGCTCTAGGCCAGCTGGGACTAAAGTGAGACCCTGTCTAAAAAAGACCAAAAAATAAATAAATAAAAAAAAATAAAGGAAATATCCTGTTTATCAGAAAATTAAGAGACAGAATCTGGGAAGGAGGGAGATGAAACCCTCAAAATTGTCTGATCTGTGGTGGATTTAACAGTTTTGCTGATGTGTGCCCGTAATCCTTAGCACTTGGGAGGCAGAGGCAGGAGGATGAAGGTGTGAGGCCAGCTTGGGCTAGACAGTAAGACACTGTCCAAACACAAAATAAACCAACCAACCAAGTTACTAAAGCCAAAGAAAACCATCATGCTGTACGGATTCCATGACATTTTATGACATAACCCACTGCTCTATCCCTTCAAAAGACAAAAAGCAAATATACAAACACCATTTTCAGCTACCTAGAAACTCTGGAACCATTACAGTGTACAGGAAGATGGCCACTTAAAAACAATAACTCTCCAGCCACCCAGTAAGTTCAGTAAATTATGGCAGATGGACACTCACTTTCCTTTTTTTTTTTTTTTTTTTTATGAGACAAGGTCTATTCTGGAACTCTTGGCTGTCCTGGAACTTGCTCTGTAGACCAGGCTCGCCTTGAAGTCACTCACAGAGATCTGCCTGCCTCTGCCTCCCCAAGGCTAGTCAAGGACATTACCTTAGCATTTTTTTTAGTTGTATGAGATATACTGTTCTGTAAGTTGGTGCACCTGTGTCATGCAATGCTGCGAGAGGTCAGAAGAGGGCATCAGATTTCCCTGGGACTGGAGTTAAAGAGGTTCTTTAGCCGCCATGTGGGTGCTGGGAATCGAAACCCGGGTCCTCTGCAAGAGCAGTCAGTGCTCTTAAACTGCTGAGCCATCTCTCCAACCCGACATACTTTAAAAAGTTTGGTCCAAGCTGGGCATGGTGGCACACACCTTTAATCCTAGACTTGAGAGCAGAGACAGGCAGATCTTTGTTTAGTTCAAGGCCAGCCTGGTCTACAAAGTAAGTTCCAGGACAGCGGGGGCTGTCTCCAGTCTTTTTTGAGACCCTGGTCTCAAAAAGACCAAAAATAAAAAAAAAAAAAAAAAAAGTCTTGGTCCAGACCACAACTTCTTATCCATCTCCTTCAAATGCCACCAGTTAATCCTAGTTTCTTGGTCTTTGTATCCATAAACTTGAAGAAGTTTTACCTGTTAAAAATTGTAAGGCATCCTCAGTCCTTTCATGAGCTGGTCAGAAAGGACACAAAAGGAAACTTCAAATTTCTGAGAGTGACACCTGTGTGTGGGGTAGCATTTTCATACAATTTTCATGCCTCACAGACAGACAAGAGTTGGCCTTAGAGCAGGTCTTTGTCAGCTTTCTCTCCCTTGAAAACAAGACACAGAGCTGGGCATGGTGGCACACACATGTAATCCCAGCACTGGAGAAGTAGAGGCAGGAAGATTAGGAGTCAAGGTCATCATTGTCTACACAGCTAGTTAGAGGCCATTCTCAGCTACATGAGACCCTAAGACAACTAACACCTTATTGAAGGGGCCCCATACTGTGCTTTCCAAGGTTTGCATATATTAAGCTTTTCATGGAATTCTTTTAACTATTATCATTACCATTATTTTTACAGTTTAAGAGATGTTTGCCCAGGCAAGGCTTAACTTCCTGGCCTCAAGAGATCATCTAGCTTCAGCCTCCAGAGTAGCTGGGACCACAGGTATGTGCCATTGTGCCCTGCTTGTCTTAGAATTCTTCATTAGGACCTAAAACATATGATTTTATGTGGTTAACTGTCACAACATCTCAAAGAATTTAATGCTGAATGGCTTATTAAATGTTTCCTGATTTTTTAATAACCCTGTTTTAAAAGTTCCCTTTCAGTCTAAAATGAATGACATCCAACTATAGACTATATCCTTAGAAAAAAATAAACTAAGTGATAAGAAAGCCTACTATTTTATGCCACTATGTAGACCAGGCTAGCCTTGAACTCACAGAAACCTGCCTGCCACTGTCTCCTGAGTGCTGGGATTAAAGGAGTGTGCCACCATGCCAGGTGGAGAAGCCCTATTATTTAAATTTTTGTATTTAAAGAATATAAAAGTTGAATTTTTATATGGAGCTTAGATCCCCATAAACCTAGAAATAGGCAAATGGAACACTTAAATCTATTCCTTAAAACATCTTTGTTCCCCCAGATTACGGTTCATATTCAAAGTGTCATCCCAAGTGATTTTTTATGACTGAGTTATAAACCCCTCCAAAAAGAGGGTTTACAATGGAAGTGTTGGCATCACGTTAACTATTGCTCTGCAAACTGAACCCAATAATCAAGACCCATTATATTTATGAGGCAGGTAAAAGTCTGTACCCATTAATCACACAGCCATATTGACAGAGTCTAAGTCTAAACTCCAGTAAAATTAATGGATCCTATTTCTTGAGTCATTGATACCAAGAAGAAACTTTGGAGGCATTTGTATAATTTTCAGGCTTCGGTGCTTTTATAGAAACTAGGGAAGTAGCCTTGCTGAGACACTGCATTTCTTTACAGCTGCTGTGGTCACTTTCTGCACATCTGCAACTACTAGAGATGTTTCTTTTCCATAGATAATTCATGAAAAATACATGTATTTGCACAAACACAGCATTTAATAGGGAAGGATTATAATAATAAATGTTATATATACATTCACCTCACCCACATTGTGGATGTACCAAATTGTGATTAATTACCAAAAGAATATTCTACTCCTAAATTATAATTCAGCATCCCCATATAAAACCATCAGAAATGTCAGCACTCTGTCTTTATGACATCATGCCATCCCAGTAATTCTGTTTTACAAGTAAATTCCTATTATACATTAATAAGGGCTGTTGGTGGCTAAACATCTTGCTTCCCCAGTAATGACTGAGTTGAAGGCAATTAGGGCGGCCAGGTGCAGTGGAGCTGGGCACCCATAAAAAGTTTCAAAGTTTTACTATTTCCGTTTGATTTGGGGAGGTGCGTTCCAATCTGGCCAAATTAAAGAGGAAGCTTGTCCCCATGTTTTCAGCTGTTGTATGTTTTGGCCATTACTGATAAATTCTTTCATATTTCTTTGTTCTTTAGTAGATGATGATCTGAGGCAGTCAAGGTCCACCATGGACATCTATACTGTGCAGCCTGTTACAGTGGAACACACACACACACACACACACACACACCCTACAGACCTACTACTTCCCAGGGTAACAACAGAGCTGCACCTTCATTTAAGACTTTTGGAGGCATGAGTAGTAAAACCAATGCATGAAAGAACTTCACTCACTTTGTTAACAGGTTTTTGTTGTAATTAGTTTGGGTCAGCAGAGGAGACATCGAATTAAAGTTTTATGTCATAATAGGAGTGATGATTTTCCTATTACAAGAAATCAATTTCCTTGGACAAACTACAAACACTACATAAAAGAATTAATAAGTGCAAAGACTTAACACATCTGAAGCAAGAGAAAAGGTTACTTCTGATGATGACAAACATCCTGAGAAGTAGAATTTTAAAGAATTAACAGCTTCCCCATGGTAGTATAAGAGTGGTCTACCCTGGGCAATTTTCCTACTATTTAGTGAGCTCAGATCCCTTTATGTGATTTTTCTCTTCACTTTATAATTCACACTGTTAGATTTGATTTAATTCAAATTTTATTAATGTTTTATGCATTTCATACACTTCTTAATCAGATTTAGACCCATTCTCCCTTTGTTGCCCCCACCCCTCCAGAGCTCATGCATTCTGCCACACATGTTTTGCATCTTTTTCTCAGTCTTTAAAAAATTTTTCAATGCAGAAGTTTACTGTTTGGGGCAGAAGTTTACTGTTTCAGTCAGTTCTTTGACCCAGTTTTTTTTTTGTTGTTGTTGTTCCTTCCAATTTGTATCACTCTAAAATATGAATATATGCATGCCACACATATACCGACATTATGACATCTGAAAATAAACTATAGGTTAATTCCAAAGCATGTTTAGGGATTCACATTTTGACAGTAGAGTTGTATGCAGATAAAGAAAAAAATATTACTTTACATTCCTATATTACATAGCAGGTTGATGAGTAACATCAGGTATTATATTTACTAAAAAAGAAGAAAAAAAAGTATTCAGTTTGCCTTACAAATAGAGATTTGGTGGTAGGATCCACAAATGAGGGGCACCAAATGTCATGTCGTTGTTTTTCTGGGACTGTGTTATTTCACTTAGCATAATGGCTTCTAGTTCCATTCATTTACCTACAAAGTTCATGATGTCATCTTTCTTTTTTTTTTTCCATGAAAGTTTTATTTCACTTACAGCTTATCTTTCTTTACCGCTGCATAACTCCATTGTGTAGATGTACCACATTTTTTTTACCCACTGGTCAGTAGAGGGACACTTGGGTTGCTTCCAGCTCTTCACTATTGGGATGAGAGCTGCAATAAACACAGATGTGCATGCATCTCTACGATAAGATGAGTCTTGTGGGTATATACCCAGGAGTGGTATGACTGGGTCAGGTGGTAGGCTCATTTTGAGTCTTTTAAGAGTTGTCCAGACTGCTTTCCATAGGGGTTGATTTCCTGTCAGCAGTGGATGGGTGTTCCCCTTTCCCCACAACCTTTTCAGCATTTGGTATCATTTCTTTTTTTTATTATAGCCAGTCTTAAGGAAGTAAGATGAAATCTTAAAGTGGTTTTAATTTGCATTTCCTTAATTAATTATTAGCAATGTTGAACACTTTTTAAGATGTTTCTCAGCCATTTTTACTTCTTCATTTGTGAAGTCTCTGTTTGGCTCTTTACTCCATCTTTTGAGTGGATCATTTGTTTTCTTGTTCCTTTATTTTTTGAGTAGTTTATATATTCTAGATGTAATGGTCTGTCAGTTGTATCACTGGTGAAGGTTTCCTCCCATTCTGTGGGCTTTCTCTTCACTTCTTTGATTGTTTCTTTCTCTGTACAAAAGCTTTTGAGTTTAATAAGGTCCCGCTTGTCAGTTGTTGACCTTATTTCCTATGTAGCTGCTGTCTGATTTAAAAAGTTTTTTCCTATGCCTAAGTCTTGTAGATTACTTAACCAATGTTTTCTTCTATCATTTTCAGTTTCAGGTTTCACATTGAGGTCTTTGATCCATTTTGAGTTGGTTTTTGTACAGGGTGAAGGGTAGGGGTTTACTTTTATTCTTCTACAAATGGTGATCTGGTTTTGCCAGCACCATCTGTTGAAGATGCTGTCTTTCCTCCATTGAGTCTTCTTGGCCCCTTTGTCAAATATGAGGTGGCTGAAATTTCATGGGCTCAAGTTCAGATCTTCAATTTTGTTCCATTGATCTGCAGTTTTTTTTTTGTTTGTTTTTTTTTTCCAATACCAGGCTGTTTTTATGACCATAGTCCTGTAATATAGTTTGAAGTCTGGTATAGTATCCCCTCTCCATTGCTCTTTTTGCTCAGGGTTGCTTTGGCTATCTGGGGTCTTTTGTTTTTCCATATGAACTTTAGGATGTTTCTTCTAGGTCTGTGAAGAAGGTCATGGGGATATTTTTTGTTTGTTTTTACAATAGTTGAATGTTATAAAGATTAATTTTATGATACTAAATGCCAGACTTAACTAGGTTTGTGTTTTGTTTTTCAACTACTTGTGGATATTCTAATATATCAACAATCATTTAGACAAGTTATATATATATGTATAATAGCTGCTACTCCAAGTGCCATGGTCCTTAACAGCTAGATGGATAGGACAGACAGAAAGGAAGGTTGGAGGGGTGACTTTGACCAAGAGTTCCTTTAGAAGTGTAAAATTGTGTTCTGTTTTTCCCAGAAAGTGAAGTATATATGATCACAGCTAAATGAAAATAACCCTCGAATGTGATCTCCAATTTTCTTTCATGGTTATTTCATTTTTGTTTTTTTGTTTGTTTGTTTTTTTGGTCTTTTTTGAGACAGGGTCTCCCTGTGGCCCCAGCTGTCCTGTTTTTGGTTTTTAAGGAAAACAGATATTTACTTGGATAATATTTTAAAAACAGAGTGGTACCATATGACTTTGGAAACACACTGTTAGTTTATAGTATCAACTAACCTATTTTCTGAGAAAAAGGTCACATGAAATGAAGTCCTCTGCACATGGTCACTCATGTCTTGCTTCTACGTAGAGAAATGTTTACTGAGGACTTGTTTACAAAGGACAGAAAGCTTCAGTGTGCAGTCATTCACCATGTGGGTTCTCAGGCTTACTCCACAGAACAAGGAAGGAGGCTCTTTGTTGGTATGAGATGTGGAGTAGGAAATTCCTGCCTCCTCATCTTTGTGGTGTTTCCTTTCCTTTGTCTTCCTTGATCAATGACTATTCTCCTGACTTTTAAATGCCAGTTTTAAAGGGCAAAACACAGTTGCAACCAGTATTCTCTCACTCCTTTTTTTTGTCCTCTCTTGGGAAATGCAGGGGGTAAAAAGAAAGGTTTGATAAAGGACCTGTAATTCTTTTTGTAAAATTTTATTTATTTTTTTATGTGTATGAATGTACTGTCTGCATGTAGGTCTGTGCACCCGTGTTGTGCAATGCAATGCTGTGGAGGTCAGAAGAGGGCATCAGATTCCCTTGGAACTGGAGTTAAAGACGGTTCTCAGCTGCCATGTGGGTGCTAGGGATTAAACCCGGGTCCTCTGCAAGAGCAGTCGGCGCTCTTAACCGCTAGGCCATCTCTCCAGCCCCGGACCTGTAATTCCTTCAGGCAATTACCAGACAAGTCCCATTCCCCACAAAGGCTCTCCTTGGCAGCTTCTGAACTCTATTAGCAGCTCCCGTGTATAGACTGGACACTACAGCGATGGTCTTCAGAATCCTGGCGAGGTGGTGGTAGGCCAGCGTATGAGAACATCTTCCTTTAAGAGCTTAACAGGCCCTGGGGGCTAACTGTCCTATGGCTATAATTTGCTGTGAAAAGGAGCAGTAGTGCTTGGGCATGGTAGCTGGGAAGAACTGCTCCTGGCAAAGGGATCCAAAGGCTTCACTTGTAAAATCTTCTCCCTTAAATTTTTATTTTTTTCCCCTCCTTCTCCCTTTTAACCTCTGCCTTATTGAATGGTTCTCTTTTGCACTTTGCTAAATCTCTTTCAGATTTAAGATGTCCTGTTGTCAACAGCTTGCTTCCTTACTGGCTTCCAATGTCCTCTCAGGAAATTCAGCAATTAATAAATGCTATTGGTGGCTCACTTCTTGCCCTGGAGTGCAACTAGGTTGCAGATAATTAGATGGCAAGGCTCCACCGGCCAACTATCTTTCCTCTCCCCAGTTACACAAGCCACAAGCGAGCCTCAATTAGTCCCAGTGTTAATGGCAGCACCTCCTGCTGCAGTCATCCAAGTCAGGGGTATGAGGAGGTCTAGGCACTTTGCTTCAGGAGGGTTTGCTTATTCTTCTGGCAGACTATGTCTGGCATCCCTACTGGGAGGGCTGTAGGAGCTGGTCCTCCTCATCTCTTCTACTCGCACTGTTTGCACTCTGTTATCTCATTTTTTTCCCCTTTAAAAAAACAAATAAAGGGAGGGGGACGATTGTCTATGTGAGTTTATACAGTCTCTCTGGATAAATTCATTTTTAAACTAATCAGGGGCTTGATTTTTAGGACAATTCTTTCCTCTTACATAATTTTATTTTATCAGCATTTCTAAGCGAGAACATTGGTCACACTGTCAGAACTGCAAATATTCAACATATTTTTAGGCATGCCAGTTTCCGCAAGAACAAAAATGTTACCATGCCACAATCTTCCATGTGGATATTCCCTGCTATGGATTACATGTCACTGAGCAATGTCAGGGAAAAAATAATAAAAACCGGAGACCAAGCAATAATAGTATTGGCTATTTAAGGGAACTTAAAAATAATCTAAGCAATTCTCGCAACTTCCTGACATGTTACCTACACATTTTCAAAATCTTACCTATATACAAAAAAGAAGACAGTCTTATTATAGAGGAAATGTTTATGTCTCTTCAGAAGCCAGATGGTATTTGAGATGAGAGGATATGAGGGTGAAGTCCTCACTCATGAAGTGATTCCTACCCTTATCAGAAGAGACATGAGAAAGCTCACTTGTCCTCTTACTTCCCCCATGGGAGGACAGCCACATGGTGGCTTGGAAGAAGGCCCTAACCAGAACTCAACTACTTTGGAAACTTGGTCTCAGAGTTCCTGAAAATTAAGTGTGTGCCAGTTTGGGGTCCTTTTCTATGGCAGCCTCAGCCAAGAATGGTAGACACCGGTAATGAGAAATGAGGTGCTGCTCTAACAAACACAATCATGGAAGGTGGCTTCAGGGCTGGCTAATGAACAAAGGTCAAAAGATGTGTGCTAGAAAAAGCTGGCACTGCTGGGAAGGGAAGCTGGAGTGACTCTGAAGGGGGCTTGGAAGGAAAAGAGAAGAGACAGGAAGGAAGCTTCCATCTTCTCAGAGAACACATAAATAACAGGATAAGGAATGCTGGCAACAAAGGCCTTTCTGATGAGATCTCAGGCAGAAATGGTTAAGAGACAATCCTTGTCATCAAGTGGCCAAACCGGGCTGAACTCTGTTCAGATTCTCATTCTCTGCAGCACAGAACTGAAAGGCAATGAAGCTGGCTGCTTAGCTGAGGAGACTTCTAACAAAGTACTGAAAGAAGAGCTTGCTTCTTCCTGATGGCTTGTACTTAACTTTAAAAGAGAAAGGTCATGAGAAACTCACAGGTGAGAGTAACTATTCAAACCTAAAAATCCATGTTCAACTTGAGGTTACAAGAATCCCTTGTAACCTCACCATAGGCACCCTCAAATCCTTCACAGTACCCATGCCCATCTAGAGTCAAAGTCTAAGGGGCAACATGCCTGCAGCTGTAACCCACCATCTACCGCAGATACCTTGCTAGTCCACAGTTCCCTCCACCTGAAAATCTCTTTAATAATAAAGCCTACTCCATTCTGCTGTAGAGATTAAATAAGACATGTTTATATAGCACTTCCAGCACCTAACGTACCTTTACATTGAATATTAACTGTCAGACTCATCATATTTATCACAAATGACCAACTTTCCTGCTCACAAAGATGTTGATGTCCAGTCAACATGCAATTTTAATACTGCATTTCTCTCAACGACTATTTATTCTGTCCACTTTGTCTTATTTCTAATAGTCTTAAACATTATCAAACCAAGGTAGAATCTACAGTTACATTATAACAAAAGTTCTTGGTCGATTACATGCTATACGAAGATCCTTTTAGAATTAAATGCATCCTTAGCATTTAACATCCTTCTATTCAGTTTAGATGAAAAAAAAAAAAACTCATTGAGTTGGCATCATCTCAGAGACAAGCATTATCCCATGTCAGGCTAAGATGTTCGACTTACCCAGGATGAACCCAGAGTGAGGCCAGATCACCTGACTTGCCATGCTTCCTCATCCCTACTTGTCTTCTCTTCCAATTTTCTTCTATTTCATGGATTTTTCTTAAAGTATTTTACAGAAAAGTTAATAATAATAATAATAATTATTATTATTATTACCATTATTGATCTTTTGAGACAGGCTCTCTCTGTAGCCCCAGCTGGCCTGGAACTCACTATGTAGACCTTGAACTTCCAGAGATTCACCTGCCTCTGCATCCTGAGTGAGTTCTGGGATTAAAGACATGTGCCACCATGCCCGCCTTGTATTATTTTTATTTTAGGAGTATTGAGTGTATTACCTGCATGTAGGCAGGTGTATCAGTGTTGTGCAATGCCCATGTAGCTCAGAAGAGGGTGTTGGATCCCCTGGGACTAGAGTTATAGACCGTTGTTAGCCACCATGTGGGTACTGGGACTTGAACCTGGGTCCTCTCCAAGAGCAGCCAGTGCTCTTAACTGCTGAGCCAACTCTCTAGCCCGTAATTATTATTTTCTAATTTTATTAAGAAAAAATACATTATTCCCATCTCAACAAACTTTAGGAATTATACTTTATATAAAGTGCTTTATTCTGTTACACTAAACTTCAGTTTTTCATTATGTCTCACATAAAAGTCTAATTTTCATGAATATTTAATGTTTCCCTCTAACATTTATGTATTAAATGCCACAGATCTCTTTTTGGAGTATTAAACTATTCATGAGGCATTTCTCTTATTCCAAATGCACATTCTTAAAATAGTTTAGATTTTATTTACATATTAATTCTGTTAAATCCACTTCAAATTTTTTTATTGCGTTTATTTATTGTATGTGTGTGCATGTGTGAGCATGTATGTGTGCATGCAGGTGTGTCCTGCGATGTCCAGCTGGGCCACTGTGAAGGATTTCTTTTTTTCTATAATGGCTTAGTTGCATGAATACATGGGACCCCTCAACTCCACTCAAAGGAGTTAAGATTTAGGGTATCTCTTAAGTACTTTCCTTTTTCTTTTCATTGAAGGCATACTGGAGGTTTCCTATATGATCTAATGTATATATAAGTACTGTCTTATAGTATTTATAAAGGGCATTGGATAGCTAAGAACTAGTTTTATATTTATTTATTTATTTAATGTGTACAAATGTATTGCCTGCATGTATGTAAGTGCATCCATGTTGTAAAACCTCCACAGAGGTCAGAAGAGGTGTTGGATCCCCTGGAACAGGAATTATGGAGGGCTGACGGCTGCCATGTGGGCGCTGGTAATCGAACCCAGGTCCTCTGCATGAGTAGCCAGTGCTCTTAACCACTGAGCTATCTCTCCAGTCTCAGGAATTAATATTTAAACTATCAACTTTGATTTCAAATCATTTTTGAAAACATATGGGCAATAATCTAAATTCTAATGTCCCATTTTAGGGAAAAGACAAAGAATCATACCAACTAGTGTCAAAATAAAAAAGAAAAAAAATAAAAGGATCTCATTTTTAGAAACTACAGTTCCTGATGTTTGCTTCCATTTTTAACCACTGAGCCATCTCTCCAGCCCCTCCATTTAGTTAAAATACACAATAGCACTGAGCTTTGCTGCCTGCAGTATAGCTTGCTCAGAAACAGAAGAGAAGGAGGCTGCTTGAACTTCTGCACAGAATTCCTGTTAGAAATTTCCACTCACAGATTAATGATAATGCATCATTTCATATTACTTTAATCTCTTTACTACAACACATCCCTTGAAGGATTTCTGCCATATTTTTGTTTTAGCAACTATTTGCATGAAGAACATAAGAAAGTACATTGTTTCAAAGGCACCTTTAATCTTGCTTCTTCAATACTTAATTCCAACCTATTACCCCTATTTCCTATCATTAGTTGGAATCTGTGAATTTGTTATTATAAAGAAAAAATTGAGTGGATAACTTCAAATTTGATTGACTGAACATCTTGATCAGTCACCATCTAGATACCTTCTTTTCAATTTACTAACAATTCTTGGTTTACAATCATTGGAAAAATCCAGGAAGGTCCACCAGCTGGTGAGCTTGGGGAAACTGCTGACATCCACTAAGGTAGCCAGACACTGCCTCTTCTGGGTAAATGAAGCAAATGCAATGGGAGGTTTCACTTCTTTCCGCCCAAGAGGTGCAGGTGTACTTTTGAAATGCTAGAGCACCCCCCTGTGGCAATGCCTGTGAGCAAGCCAATGACACAGCTGTCTTTTAGAATGAATGGATCATTGACAGTAGGGAAAAAAAGGGGGGGGGGTAGGTTGCAGAAGCCAGAGGGGCAAAATGAATTTAGTGCTTAGTAAAACTTAAATCTTCCCTTTCTGTTTCCTACACATTCATTCAGCAAGCTTACAAAATGTTACAAGCACATTGTAAATGTGGAATCCCCATAAGGGTCCTGGGACCGAGGAAACATACGTATTTTGTATGGCAAGAGATAGAAAATAATCATGAAAACACATAAATAAGGTCATTACAGCCTATGACAAATGTCCCAGGTCTTAGACGTAGGAAGAAGCTTACGTGTTCAAATACGGGATGGCTGGGAAACAGCAGTATAAAGAAATCATCAGATGCTGCTTGTACAACATTCATGCACTCTCCCATCAACACAGATCCCGAGCAATCCCTAGGAGGGGGCACACAGGTGCCACTGCTTGCAAGTGGCAGAACAAAAACTGAAGGGCTGACCTATTTAAACTTCCCAACTCCTCACAGGCTTCTGATCCAGGGGTTCAACATAGGAATTGGGGGGTGGAGTGCACAACACAGGGAGACCCTGGAAGAGCTAAGACACTGAAAGGGGAGAGCAGAACTCAGAGGGAGGCTGCTACAAAGAGGAGGGGAGACAGGGCCTGCTTTTCGAGCCGAGGGGAACCAGTGGCCGTAGTGCAGGGCGGACCAGCAGGGTGTGGTGAAAAGGCTTGAAGCACAAGAGGCAGACCTTCAGAGCTCCTCTCCTCAGTTCCTGGACACTTGACTGGACCACCAACTCAGAAATGCCCTTTACTTTATTCTCTTGTGAATGTAACTGAAATCCTCACAGACAAAATGAAAGCCTTTCTGTCCACTGAGCTAAAGAAAAACATCCTATTCAAATGCAATGTTATGTCTTTTAAGTTCATGAAAGAAATGACTTCTAAAGATTAATATTGTTCATATGGTTGTGAACATTTATGGATGGAAAAATTAAGAAAAAAACAAATCCATAAAAACAAAACTGCAGTTCAAATCTATTCTGGACAATTTATTTTCTGACTAGAAATGGTCATTTAAAGATTATTTTAAAGCATTTTCATTTCCCAGTTAAGTCTTTAAACACAAATCTCAATTCATACCTTGAAGGGATAAGAACATTCTAGGTCATCGCCCCAAGGCAGCCTCCTGGGAAGCTGACTGGGAGTAAAACACTGGCTTACACTGACCTCTGCTGGTCCACAGAGCACATTGCAAGTCTGTAGTTTACAAGGTTGCCAAGGCACCAGTATTTTGAACTAGCAAATTCAAGACTAATTACTAAAAGCAGGTTGTGGAAAATATTACCAAGAAGCCCACTGCCATCTGCAGCACATCAGGCACACATTCCTAATGAAAAGGCCCATGTGTGGAAGCGCTGGTGCCAAATCACATCTGCTAACCCAATATAGAGGGTTTTTAACTGACTCTTTAAAATATGCATTAAATTCACAATAACGCCTTCAAATTACCCCCTTACCCACCCAACTCCTGACATGCCAACCACCTTCTCAGAAAACAAACAAATGTAGCAAAAAATTCACTCCTGGCTCCCACCATTGCATTTTGGCCTTGGCTTAGATCAGCTCAGCAATAAATACTGCATGTTACCACAGTTTACACAATTTATTTTCTAAGCATAGACTCTTTCTTTAATTTAGAAGCTGCTAATTTGCCAGAATGTTGCTGGAAAAGTTGCCATTAGCTTAAACACATACAACATCAATCTCCATTAAAATGATTACGGCATCATTCAAAAGTCTAAAGCATTTATTAGGTGTCTCTAATTCCACAGAGCAGTTCACTAAGCCCTGTATAAATGAGTTAAGCAGAATCCCTGCCTCAGAGCTTGTTTCCTGAAATAGATGAAGTAACACACATTGACACAATGGAACAAACAAGGCAGGCACATTAACTTAAGTGAGCGTACCTACATTCTGTCCTGAGATAAAATCAAGGAGAGCGTCTAGAGCTGGAGGTTTATAAAGGGAAGAGGAAGAAGGGACTGTGCTGTCTAATGCTTTGAGGAGGAGTTGAATGAAGGGGGAGACTGGGGAGCTGAGAACCAGGTAGGCAGTCCCAGGCCTTGCTTAGGCCCCAAAGCTCATATGCACATAGGAGAAGGGACCAAGCCACAAAGGGGTTAGATCTCGGAGGCTCCACAAGTCCAGCGCACTGCCCACCTAGCAATGCACCTTAACCAAGCCCAGAATACTTGCTTCTGCACAGGCTCGTCTGGCCTGAGCCCCTGGCTGTCGGGCTGAGAACCAGGTGAACAGCTACTCCCAGCAACTGTGTTGGAGACTCAACCTTCCTGTCTGTAGACAGAAGCCTCATGATCTCCCACAGCTCTTCAGTATCTTTACTTAGCAAACACTTAAAACCAGTCTCTAATGGAGTACCATTACTGAATCACCAGTTTTAGCTATGAGGAAAAGAAGCAATCACTTTGCTAAAGGTCACACAATTAGTAAGTGACAGAGTCAGGAATCAAACTCAGTTATTTAGCTTCCAGGTCTGAGCTCTTAATGTCTGTGGAATATCCCATATCAAACTGCAGGCTGCAACCACCAACTAGAAGACAGAATGCTGTAAGGGTGGATTAGGACAAGCTCTTCTGAGGGAGCAACCAATCTCCAAGCCCAGGGCTTCCACCAACACTGGTCTAGTCCTTGTTCACACTACTTGTTTACCGAGGTGGGTGGAACCCACCGGCTGTATCTTTTGTTCTTGTTTAGATACACCAGCTGCCAAATGAGCCACAGAGTTGTCAATCACCACACTGAAGGAACAAGGTGACCACAGAGTCTCTCATGCCAGCAACTACGCACCTTGGCCCAGGGGAAACACACATCACTACCTGGAATTCACTGGCTGGACTAATTATATGGACCCAGACTTCTTTTTTTACTTTTTTTTTTGGTCTTTTCAAGACAGGGTCTCCCTGTAGCCCCAGCTGTCCTGGAACTCACTCTGTAGACCAGGCTGGCCTTGAACTCACAAAGATCCGCCTGCCTCTGCCTCCCAAGTGCTAGGATTAAAGGCGTGCACCACCACGCCCGGCAGGCCCAGTCTTCTTAATACAGTCAACACCCGAACCAATCATTAACCTTTCTGTCTAGCTGAGAAGTCCATGTATACACGATGTGCATTCTAACAAGCTGGGGCAGAGGCTGGGAAGTGTGCCTCTACTGTGTGCCCAGAGGACGTAGGAATGGAAATGGGAAAGACACCAACAAAAACTACCAGGAAAACACACCCAGTACACTTACAATAGAATGTCATGTCTGGGATATACACAGGCCTGATCTCAAGAGCATCTACAGCTTGATGCGTTCTTCTCCTTGCAGTAATGGATTTACATGGAGATACCAATCCAATCAAGCAGCACGGCCTTCTCAGTTGCCTCATTTGTCCCAGTAGTCACCCCACCAGCCATCTCTGCCCATAGGAATCAAAACTTAGGTTTTAATAATCTCTCCCCTGGGGCTGGAGAGATGGCCTAGTGGTTAAGAGCGCCGACCGCTCTTACAGAGGACCCGGGTTTGATCCCCAGCACCCACATGGCGGCCGAGAACCGTCTGAAACTCCAATTCCAGAAGAACTCCAGTTCCAGGGGAGTCCGACGCCCTCTTCTGACCTCCGCGGCATTGCATGACACGGGTGCACAAACTTGCATGCAGACAGTACATTCATACACATACAGAAATAAATAAAAATTAAAAAAAAAAATCTCTCCCCTGCTCCCATCCGCTCTCAGTCTGGTCCATGTCCACTGTACTCTTGACTTCACACACACTAAACCAATTAAATGGCTCTAGCCATCATAAAATCAAGTGCAGTGTGTGGCCAGGCTACTAGCATTCCCTAGAAACCAATCATCCATTGATTGTGTGCAGTGCCTTCTGGCTTTGCCGGCCAGTGCTCATCCACTCTGCCTCAGTTTCCTTTGAGCTCTACTTCTTTCTGGTTTTTAGGCCTCAGTTTTATTCTTTTCTGGGCCTTCTTCTCCCTCTGAGCAACCTCATCTGTTGCTATATTTCCATCCGATTGATGGTGCTATCTAATTTGTGTCTCACTTTGGAGCTCTCTCTTGAGTTCCAATATATATAATTTCATCAGAACACCACTAATCAGGCATGGCAGTTAATCTCTCAGTATCTCCAGCTACAAGGCTGTTCCCCTCAGATCTGCCCCATTTCAGTCCTGGTCCCCACTGTCCACCTGGATGCCTAAACCACTAACCAGACATCACCTTGGTTGACTTCCAGCCCTCAAGATCAGCAAACCCTATCCGTTGTGCCTCCTAACTATGTTTTGAATTGGATCACTTGCTCACGGTGGTCAAGAGCTCATCTACTTGGGCTTAAATCCTGATCCCGCCATTTGTAAGTATTAGACTGGATATTTTCTTGCTTTTATCTTTCTAGGGGAGATAATGATAGTATTCAATCTTAAAGGCAGTTTTGAGGATTGAATGAATCAGTCTAGGCAAAGCCCTAGAGCGGCCCAGCAGTGAGCACTATGTACATGTATGTGACATTCTGTCATCTCTACCCTGATCCACGCTCTTAGCACCTCTCACCTCGACTATTCAAAGTCCCTTTCCACTGGCCTCCCTGCGTCCAGTTTGCTTCCTTCTAATCAAGTCTGCACAGTGTGGCCAGGAGGATGCCGCCCCTTCCCGGCGTACAACTGCTCCTTCTTCTCTCACTGTGGCTGGCAGAGCCTGCTTCTCTCCTCTCCCTATGCTGACCTTACACTCCGGTGCTGAGGAAGTCCTTGAGGATCCTGAACGGTACTGGTCTCTCCAAGGTTCATCCTGCTGGAACAGTCCTCTATTATCCAGCCTCCTTCTTGCTCCATCTCCAGGTCCCACCTTAAGTGATGCCCTTTCCAGGGAGCCTCCACAGTCCCATCAAAGCTAACTTTATAATTTACAATTATTTAGTATGGCAAGCACCTCTTCCCTTGTCTTTAACAACAAGAAAATCAAGGCTCCTGGTCACGGACTGAATGTCTCTGGCCACCCACTCTTCAAGATAGAGCTGCAATCCTCGATGGTTGAGGAAATTTGGAGGTGAAACCTTTGGAGGCATGCCATAAGGGTAGAGTTCTTGTAATGGGATTAGCACTTTTATGAGTACTTCAAGAGAGATTTGACTCTCTCCCTCTGTTCTGGCCACAGTAAGAAGGAAGCCATCAGCAAATAAGGAAGTAGGTTCTCACCAGGACCTTCTCAGAGCTTCTGAGTACAGAGACCAGCTCTGATCTGCAGAGCACCTGGCTCACAGCACATGCTCGGTATCCATGGGATGGCATTCCTAAATCAACACATTGAATTTGCTCTATAGTGGAGTATGGCTTATTCTTTCTTCTAGAGCATCTTTCTACTAAATAGTAAATTCAAATTTCTTTAAACTCAAGCTACTTTGATGAGAGTACCAGATTCATGGTTAAGCATGTGGTAGTGATGACTGAGAATAATGATGGCAATGGTCACTGCTAATATTTCTTGCACACTGATGAGTTAGGTACATGCTAAGCATATTACACACAGTACTTTATCTAATCATTGGGGGGAAAAAAACTCTGAGGAAGGTGCTATCATCCTCTGTGCACTTCTGCTCTTCAGTGCTAAAAGGTTTGAGACACGTTTTAAAATACCTTGTATTCAGGTTGACTATAAACAGCCTTGAGAAATTATTAGTATTTGTTCATGACTTAGAGCCAGACTAAGTCACAGGTTTGTTTTTTATTTTTTTATAGTAAATAGATTAAATAGATTCTAGTTTAGAAAGGTTAAACCCTTTCTAAAGGGTTGGCTCTTAACCACTGAGTTGGCTCAGTGGCTCAGTGGTTAAGAGCACTGGTTGCTCTTGCAAAGGACCCAGGTTCGATTCCCAGCATCCACATGGTAGCTAACAACCATCTGTAACTCTAATCCAGGGGACTCTGACACCCTCTTCTGACCTTCATGGGCATTGCATGACATGGGTGCACTTACATGCAGGCAATACAGTCATACACATAAAATAAAATTAATACAATAAAAATTAAAAAAAAAATAAAAAAAGTTTAAACCCAAGTTTTGCAACCTCCCCAGAATATGGGAGAGCAAGATGGGCAGGGTTTTAACATTTTTTTGGGGGGGGGGTTAACATTTTAATAATTTACACAGACAAAAAGAGAATGGATAAACCAGAAGGGGCTCTCACTTTCCAGCAAAGCCATGGGGCTTTTTCAGCTCAGAGCTGTACTTGCCCTTGATCTTGGAAACAATCAAGGGAAGCTTTTGTGCTTGCTGAAGACAGATACTCTAAACATCGTGTTCTTTTTAATGGTTCTGATGACATGTATCCAAGTACTTAAAGTCAAGCTTTTGAAAGATGCTTTTTTTATTCTGTTAATTAGTCTGAAGTCCAATGTTAGTGGGAAGAGAAATGGACACTGTGTTCTATTCTCCCAAGTTATTAAAAGGGGGAAAGAAACAAGTTCTGAAGACAGAATGGGTGGACAAACTTACCAGCTTCAATAAATGAGAGTAATACTTCTGTTAATAAATCAAGTTTGAAATAAATATAAACCAGGATGTCTAAAACAGTACATAAGAGTATGTTTATAACACTGACAGTTCCACACATAATAATGTACATGTTTCTGTATATATTTTAAAACCACTGATATTATCTATAAATACAGTTTTATACTTTGGTTTCTAGTTAAATTTTATGAGCTTTGTTCCATGCTCATGGATATTTACAATGTTATTTATAATGGTTGTGTCATATTTTATTTTTTCATATTTTATTAACCAGGTAAATTAAATCATTTTTGTACATAAAAAAAGAATATGTTCATAAATGTCAATCCTTACATGAACTCTAGGTCTTATGATTTTTTTTCTTTTCATGGTGATGGGGATAGAATCTACAGCCCTATGTGCCAGGCTAGCACTCTACCTCCGAGCTGTATGCCCTGCCCCAAACTCCTGGTTTTAGATTAGCATCTCTAAGCTTGCTTAAAACTCTAGTAAAGTAAGCAAATGAAACAATGTTTAATTTTTGAACATGTTTTACCAAAAAGATGTAATTCTTATTGAAGGGGGAGAGTTCCTTTATGTATAGGAATAGGGTCTTTGGGAAGCAAGGAGGTGAGCCTCAGATAACACCTGAATGCCAGAGATGATTCCATAGGTTCAGTTTACATCCTGTATGTTAAGCCCTGTAAGCAGAGTAGTTAATTTCCTGGAAAAGGGGTCAGTTCAGCTAAAATACTCCAGAAACATCCTCTCACTCTGATCACTTTAGACACAAACTTAAGAGTGTGAGAGGAGAAGACGAGTACTGCTCAACCTCCACTGGTCCTGCTTAACCTCCTGCCGATATCTGTAGACCCAAGATCTGCCTGGAACATGGGAATCAGGAGACCGCTGGACTGAGAATGTGGTACATGGTCATAGTCCAACAAGCTGGGTCTGGGGAAGCTGTGTGCAATCTGGTTTTGTGTCGGGATAAAAACTAAAACCTTAGATGGGGGTGGTGGCACACACCTTTAATCCTAGCACTTGGGAGGCAGAGGCAGGTGGATCTCTGTGAGTTCAAGGCCAGCCTAGTCTAAAGAGCGAGTTCCAGGCCAGCTGAGACTAAAGGAAACCCTGTCTCAAAAACACCAAAACAAAACAAAACAAAAAACCAACTAAAACCGTAACAGCATGTATTCACTTTTGGATACAGATATAACTTCCTCAATCTGCTGGTGAGCTGACAGCAATAGTACTGTGTAGATCATATGGCCCATCTCCCTGAAAACATAACAATACCAAAAGGATTTGCAGGGAAGTTTGCCTTTTTAGCATTGCTTTGAAGCACAAATGTTTAGTGACTTGAAGTAATCGCTTCTTCAACTCTACAGACAACTACAGGGAAACTGGAAAGTCAGGAGTTCCCTTTCTAACCTCCCTGTGTCCCATGAATTCTGCAGCTACCACAACTGTGATATCGAACACAATGGATCTGCCATGCAGCTTTTCAATCTTTTAATGGTTGCCATAAGCCACATGGTTCACCACACTTCTATCAGAGACACGCAGTCATGCTGTGTGCTGGAGCATACAGTATTTATTTCTTTATTTCTTTATTTTTGTCTTTTCCAGACAGGGTCTCCCTGTAGCTCCAGCTGTCCTGGAACTCACTCTGTAGACCAGGCTGGCCTTGAACTCACAAAGATCCTCCTGCCTCTGCCTCCCGAGTGCTAGGATTAAAGGCATGTGCCACCACACCCAGCTATTTATTTATGCATTATATGTTGTATAGTATGATTTGCTCCATTGTAAGAATATCTAACACCATTAAGATGCAAAGAAAGTTCTGAAAGGGAAGCACAAAAGGATATGGCTTGTTTAAACCTTAAGCCCCATCCAATTTTGTGCCTGCTGTGTTCAAGAATCTGACAATGTTACCTTTTTTTCTTAGCTAAACAGAGATTCATTAGGATGTAGAACTTTTTTTTTTTTTTTAGCAGAGTAAACCTAGGAACAAAATTCAAATTGACTATTAGTTTTATCCTGGAGGGAAGCAGGTGCTGACGACCCGGTCCCCAGGCTGTACCACCTCACTGTCTGTCCAGGTGCTGACGACCCAGTCCCCAGGCTGTACCAGCACACTGTCTCTCCAGGTGCTGATGACTCGGTCCCCAGGGTGTACCAGCATGCTGTCTGTCCAGGTGCTGAGGACTTGGTCCCCAGGCTGTACCACCTCACTGCCAGTACTGGCAGTACCTACCTCATAGAAGTGTGATTAATTCGGTGACACAATGTGAATACAATGCTTAACACAGTGCAGACCACATACATTGAGTTTTCCATTCTTATTGTTGTATTTCTGTATTAATTCCATTGCCAATCCCTAGATTACTTCTGATTACTATGTCCTTGGCAAACTATACTGTATATGGCTGTATAAGCACTATGTAACTATTAAAAAGACATAAAACAGCATGTACTATATGCCAAGAAAATTATATATGGCATATTGTTGCTGAAAAACATTCTAAGCTATTTAGTGCAAAGGTTTTTGAAAACAAATAATGTGTCTGCATTTGTGGTTGAAGAAGAATCTGGAAAGTTGACACATACCAATTTGTAAATATGGGTCACTTCTGAATAGTGCAAATGTTAATGGCTTTAACTAACTTCCCCCCTTTTTCTTATCTGCTCATGACTTTATATAATAAATATAATCTGTATTTATATGAAAGATATCAAAACCCAACATTTCTACACAAACTCTAAAATAAAAGTTGGCTATAGCTGCTGAAGGTTGGAACTACAGCAAATCTTTACGGCACATATCAGGTCAGGAAGCACAGGATATGTGGGATGCACATGAGCATCGGGTGTGGCCAGAGGACTTCCTACGCAAGTGAATCTGACTTGCAGTGCCTACCTAGCTACCCCTCAGTCACAGACTTTAGTGAGTTGCCTGTCTTGACTGACACTGTATGTCTTCTATCACGCTCTACCTTATGTTTTTAGACAGGGTATCTTAATGAACCTGGAGCTCACAGATTCCGCTAGATGGAATGGCCAGTGAGTCCAGGATCTGCTTGTCTCCTCCCTGCCCCACCCCAGCACTGGGGAGGCAGGTGCATACTGCTGCACCTGGCTCTTAATGGGTTCCGGGGATCTAAACTCAGGTTATCATGCTTGTGTACGAAGCATTTTGACAGATGAGCCAGTTCTCTGGCCCCCACTATTACTCTTTTGACCTACTAGCCATATCTGGTGGACAGGACAAGCCTCAATCCTCTTCCCCAGAACATGCTGGCTTCTTCCATCTTCCTCTCATGACACCTGCAGGATTCGGCCTCCTGTCTCCTTTACTGGATCTCATTTAGCTTATCACTTTAATGTCACCCATACCCCAAATACTCCAAATACCTATTTTAGCCCTGGTCTTGCTCTTTAACTCCAGGTTTGAATGCCAATAACTGGCCACTAAAGATCCCCATTTTTGAGTCCGGCAGGCATTTCCAACTTACATGGCCAAAATAAGAGCTCTAATCTCCATTCTCTGCCAGAACCTGCTGTGGCCAGTCATGCTCATCACAGTGAACGGTCGCCAAATTCTTTCAGCTGCTGACACTCAGGAATCAGACTTGTGCTTTACCTGGTGTACCAAACTCACACCTTTGACCCTACTTCTAAAATATATCCAGAACTCTACCACCTCTCACCATTGCTATTCTACCACCTTGGGCCAGGATCACAGTACACAGTATGGACACTGGATGGCTGTACTACCCTCCGTCTGTCTCCCTGCTTTCAGCCTTGTTCCCTCCAGCGTGTTCTCAAGACAGCAGCCAGTGTCTATCTACCATGCCACTCCTCGGCTGCATCACTCTGTGGTTCCCCTCCCTTCCAAGGAGGACATGTCCAAGTCCCTGCGCTGGTGACTGTCTACAACCTCGCCTTATCCTCCCTGCCCTCTTCCTCACTCGCGCTGGCCCACTGTCTCCTTGTGCTTCCTCCAGCATTCTAAGCAGGCCATTACCCCAGGGGTCCTCTCCTCCCTACTCCCTCTGCCTAGAATCCAGTTCTCCAAGACAACCAACCTCTCACCTCTTCAAGCCAGCACTTGAAGGCTTCCCCCTTAGGGGACATCTCTGATCACCCTAGTTACTACTGTCACAGTCTCCCAGCTTCCTTTCGCTGGTCCTGTCTTACTTTCCTCCAAAGCAGTTTCATGTTCCATTCACTTCATTTATTTATGTTTTATTCCCCATAGCTAATATATAAATTGTACCAAACCAGAAAGTGTTGACTGTTCTGTTTTCAACTATATCCTTGTTCCCTGGCACAGGACCTGGCAGGTAGTAAATATGAAAGAATATTTTTTAAAAAAAGAAAGAATATTTATTGAATAAACTGTATATAATGAACTACCTTCACCCCGCTCAGAGTTATATAAGGAACTTTCTTACATTCTATGAGACAATATGTGAAATTACTATGAAAAAAATTGACACATAAATACATGCATAGTGTTGTTCCTATTGTCATTAAAGACATGTTCCAATTCTACCAGATGTGACCCAAGTCAGTCATGTGTCAAACACGATTCCCTACCTCCCTCTTTATCCATCTCAGAAAGGCTGAACATAAAGAATTCCTGATGTACTAGGATCCTGGAAAGAATTAGGCTCCCAGGCCTACTCAAGGTCTAACCCTATAAATAATTACCTTACTCACAAGTTAGGGGTTTTGTCTCCTCATGAAGATGACAAGGGAAGAAGAAAGGAGGGATTAAAAGATCAGAGGCAGTCTGATCTCTAAAGAATGCAAAGAGGGGTATGGAGAGATGGTTCAATGGTTAAGATCACTGGCTGCTCTTGCTGAGGAACCAGGTTCAGTTCCCAGCACCCAGACAGCAGCTAACAACTGTCTACAACTCCAGTTCAGAGGGATCTGATGCTCTCTTCTGGCCTCCGTGGTCAATGTACACATGAATGCACTTATACACACAGGCAAAACACTTGTACACATAGACTAAAAATAAATAAAAATTTTAAAGAAAATTCAAAGTGTGCCTGGTTTCCCTTTATTGTGTATCAGAAATACAGCTTCACTCCAAGTCGACCAGGGGCAAGGACTCTGACCTTGACTTCTGCTCAACTGGCAATGAGGATATAAGCATGTCCCACCCAAGGTAGATTTCAGTATAATCTCTCAGTGACCTCCATCTGGAAACCAAAAGAACACAAAGTATGCTATTAGAAGCTACACACAATAGTGTGTTAAGCCATGTCACTCAGAGGACTGTTTGGAGACAAAACAAATGGAACTGAGTTAAAGACAAGGAGAGCTGTCTTCTGAACACAGAAGTCTCCCAGCGAGGAGGAACGTATCTTGAAGACATGTTTGTTCCCCCATATTTCATCTGGGTTAGAAATGGTTGTTCAACATTCTTCCCAAGATGCCATGGCCTTTCAGAGGCCAACAATAATAGCTTTCACTCAGAACTAACATGTAATTCCTACAGCTAAACTACAGAGCGCTGTGAATCCTGGTGAGGAAGGTAATTAATCTAATGGGCTGAACACAGGGTTTTAATGGGAAAACCGAATATTGGGATCCTAAGCAGCAGGGCCTGCTCTGTGGATGGAGTGAGCACAGGTGATGGGGGGGGCAGCGTGGGGACCTCACCTTTTGCTTTCACGAAGATTCCTTCCTCATCTCCCTATGTTTATTTAGAAAGACTAACTTATGAAGTGATATCTTTTTTTTTTTTTTGGTCTTTTTGAGACAGGGTCTCCTTGTAGCCCCAGCTGTCTTGGAACTCACTCTGTAGACCAGGCTGGCCTTGAACTCACAGAGATCCGCCTGCCTCTGCCTCCCGAGTGCTAGGATTAAAGGCGTGCACCACCACGCCCGGCTGAAGTGATATCTTATTAAAGCTGCTAACACCAAGATTGGAAAACTGACAGATTTGAGATTTAATCCACTTAATTGTAAGATTTTGCTTGTGGGCCATATACCAGGCCTGTCTGGGTCCTCTCACATTACACCGAGACAAGACTTAATGACACCTAGGGAAGAAGGGTGTCCATCAGAAGGACTCAGACACATTTCTAGAGAAACTCATTCCTTTTGCTCTTCCATGAGTGACTACTCAACGCCTTCCATCCAGGCCTTTTTTCCTCATTAAACAGAAGACCAGCCAGAGAGACTATTCTAATTCTGGGCTGCCTCCCAGGAGTAACAACATGTTTCCAAGGAGGATCAGGCAGAATGGGAAACTGTGTCTAGGATGACAAGCCATATGGCTCCAGACAGGGTCTCTCAGGCCTCAACCCCAAGTAACTCGCAGGGTTCTAGAAGGTATCAGGAGCAATTTTCTCGGCTGGAGAGATGGCTCAGAGGTTAAGAGCACTGGCTGCTCTTGCAGAGGACATGAAGTGGATTCTCAGCACCCACGTGGTGACTAACAACTATCTGTAACTCCAGTGCCAGGGGATCTGACCTCCACCGGCATTGCATGACATGGGTGGACTTAGATACATGTAGACTATACACTCATGAATATTAAAAAATAAAAAAATAAAGTATTGAAAATGAACAGTTTTTACTGTGGATGCTGTGTCACAGTTGACAGTCTATGTACTGGTAAAACTAGAGAAAATCAATGAATACATGCCAGACCAAAGGATTATGAATAAAGAGACTCCCTAGGATTGCTCACATAATTTTTTCTTCTGAAAAGCAGTACCTGTCTCTAATTTGTTTTTCATATTAGTTTAACTTCACAATGGTTTGGATACTTTCATTACAGGTGAGTTGGGAACCTTGGAACCAATGCTTCAATAGCTACTCATCCTGCAGACAACTGGCATGCTGAGCTTCAGTGCACAGGGTGCGACATGCTATCGCTTCAATAAAGAGAACTCAAGTGTTACAGGACACCACCAGACTCTTGAGTGATATAGGGTCTGACACATGTTAATGCCTTATTCTATAGCAGGCTTTGTGCCAAGCCCAGGGAACCCAGAATCACCTTCTAACAGCCATGATAGGCATTTTTGGAATGAGCCAGTATCTTTCTTTTCATTCACCATACATCTATTTCTCTTCCCACTATAAAGGACATTGATGAATAAGAGCTATGTCAGCATAGCAATATGACTGAGCAGTTTAAACAGACCAGTGAGGTAAATCCCTTACAGTTCTCATACCAGGCATACCTTTGACGGGCTGCACATAAATACTCCTTTCAGCTCTGAAAACCATGTGCTCCAATATGAAATGCAGTGCTATCACTGAGCAGTAGCCCCAGAATTCCACTGACTTCTAAAACACAGTTTCATGTTTACACTTTCCTCTTCCACACAGGCCCCACGGTCTGGTGGACTCACATAAAGCTGGGCCTGATGGAATCTGAGAACTCACAAGACCTCCTCAGTTCTTGACAGATCCTGAGTTTCAGAAAGTTATTTAAATTATATTGTGATTGCTTTATTCCTGTAATAGGAACAGAGGTGACTATAATTTATAACTGTAGCAAAAGCATCTAAACTTCGAGCAGTTCCAAACAGCTCAAGCAGCAAACATAAAATTGACATGTCACCTAAATCTATCAGTCTTACAGATGTGCTTTTTAATATGCCCCTAAATACCAAGAAAGGCATAAACTCCCACCAGGGAGAGTCTCTAGCACTTACTGTGGAAGCATCTGAAGGCACTGCATGTCTCCTGGGTTTTATAGCCAGCCTCTTGAAGTACTTTCATATGTCTTAAAAGGATGGACACACTGTGCAAATGTTAAGCCAGGCAGAAACTGAGCCATGTCAACCAGCAATAGCACTGTCATGGTCATGTGACCTACAACCACATGCTGGGGAGTGCCAAGAATTTTCCTGGTACCCATAATCCTTGGGTTTCTCACTCTAAGTGGAGGAAGCCCATAGATGTACCTCATGAAGTACATCATGAAAGTCAGGAATGAGGGATCTGTGTCTCAGCTGGCTTCTCAATCAAAAGTTGCCCAAGCAGCAGCCTAAGCCGCAGCCACCACAGTAGACCAATAGGTTAAGCAAGCTGTTGCTGGCCAGAAGGACATGATGATCTCACAGGTTATGATCTTATTAAAATTAAAGGTCATTTTATTACTGTTCCAAGGAAAGAATAGTCACCAGTTCCACGATTGTACATCTGTGTCTAACTTAGTGTGTTCTGTGAAGGAGCACGGCAGGCTCTACTTTCTGGATCCTGAGATGGAACTAAAACATTCTCAAAGGGATGATTCATTAAACTAACAGTGGCCTGAAAATTACACTAAAGGGACATAAAGGCATATGTATATCATCTTATCCAGACACTTCTAACTCCTCCCAGCTAGGAAACTACGTGCTCTGAATGGCTTGAAAATGTGAGTACTCAGGTGTGGAGACCCAAGATGGAACCCATGGGTGGGATGCAGTGACTCCTCTTCAGAGGACAGTCTTTGCAGAAGTCAGAGTGATAGTTAACTTGAGAGAAAACCTCGATTCTTTTTTAAAATTATTTTTTAAATTTTATTTATTTATTTATTTATTTATTTATTTATTTATTTATTTATTTGTATGAATGTACTGTCTGCATATAGGTTTGTGCACCCATGTTCTGCAATGCTGCGGAGGTCAGAAGAGGGCATCGGATTCCCTAGAACTGGAGTTAAAGACGGTTCTCAGCCACCATGTGGGTGCTGGGGATCGAACTGGGTCCTCTGCAAGAGCAGTCCAAGCTCTTAACTGCTAGGCCATCTCTCCAGTCCCAAAACCTCAATTCTTAAACTACTTCTCTACACCATCTTTACCACGCCCAGTTTTTCAGTCAATAAATTCTTGTTCAGTCAGCACCAGATACCACCCACACACTGCTTTTGCCTAGCAGACACAGTCACACTTAGTCTAGTTAATTTACTGCCTGGACTGACTTTGCAACCTTAGTTCATGTTTACCTTTCTAGTGATGCAAACATATTTAGTCCCTGGATTAGCCAGGAGCTGAGACATTATGATTGAGAATCGCTTCTCCTTTGTACGTGGTTCATGGGAATGTAAATTACTACAGC
Organism: Rhizomys pruinosus; assembly: GCA_009823505.1. Classification (NCBI taxonomy): domain Eukaryota; kingdom Metazoa; phylum Chordata; class Mammalia; order Rodentia; family Spalacidae; genus Rhizomys; species Rhizomys pruinosus. Next base: position 398,270 of record VZQC01012801.1, read on the forward strand.
TATTATGGGAAAGCAGTATGGATTCTTCAAAAAAATTAAACATGGAACTTACATGATCCCACTTCAGATACAGGCAACTACTGGGTGTGTATCCAAAGAAAACTGAATCAGTGTTTCAAAGAGGTATCCCATGCTCACTGTAACATTCCTGACATTAGCCAAGATACAAAGTCAACCTATGAGCCCAGCAATGCATGAAGATACGAAGAAATTATATCTATGCGTTCCATGAGATATAGCCATAAATTAAGGAAAATGCCTTAACATAATGAAAGATACATATAACATCACACTGGAGGAAATTCTGAAAGCTGGAAGGAAAAAGATGTCCAGTGTCACCACTTTTATTCAATACAGTACTAGAGGTCTTCTAACAATAGAAGGAATTCAAATGGTAAAGAAGGAAGTCACACTATACTGTTGGCAGGTGGTGCAACCATACAGATAGAAAACTTCAAAGACTCTCCCAACACCTCCTTGAATAAATGAATTCAGCAAAGTTGCAGGATTTGAAATCGACATACAAAAATCTTTATATATCTGCAGCAATTTATCTAAAAATAAACCAAGGAAACCATCTTATTGATAACAACTACAAGAATAATAAAAATCCTAGGAAAAAGTTATCCATGGAAGTGAACCATCTCTATAATGAAAATTGTAAAGCATTGATATAATACACTGAAGAAGACACACAAAAATGGAAACACATTCATATCTGCCACTTTTCATGAAACAGAAGAATCAATGTCAAAATGTCCACATTATCCCCAATCGACAGATTCGATTCAATCTTTGACACTCATTACAGAACAAGAAAAGGAAAATACTAATATGTAACCACAAATCAATCCCAAACAACCAAAGCAATTGAGTAACAAAAACAACACAAGATATCATAATATCTGACTTCAAAATATACTTCAAAGTTATAATCACCAAACTAGCCTGATGTGAACCTTGAAACAAACACTCAGATCAGGTGTGGAAGAGAATGTAGCACCCAAAAATAAATCCATGCATCTACAGCCATAGGATCTTCAACAAAGGTACTAGTAACAGACACTGGGGGCTACATGTCTTACCTACATGGTGCTTAGAAACTGGATATCCAGGGCTGGAGAGATAGCCTAGCGGTTAAGAGCACCGATGCTCTTGCGGAGGACCCGGGTTCGATCCCCAGCACCCACATGGCGGCTAAGAACCGTCTGTAACTCCAATTCCAGGAGAACTCCAGTTCCACAAGAATCTGAGACCCTCTTCTGACCTCCGCGGCATTGCATGACACGGGTGCATAGACCTGCATGCAGACAGTACATTCATACACAAACAAAAATAAATAATAAAAAAAAATTAAAAAAAAAGAAACTGGATATCCACATGCATGAGAATAAAACCAGACCCCTAACTCTCATTTTATACAAAACTCATCTTAAATGAATTAAAGATCTCAGATCACAAACAATGAAACTATAGAAAAACAAAGGGAAAACACTTCAAAACACTGGGAAGTTTTTGGATAAAATTTTAAAGCACTGGTAACAAAAACAAAAACGAAAACAAAGGGGTGACACCAAACTAAAAAGCTCTATACAGCAAGGGAGCGAAGTGTGCAGAAGGGAGATGGTGTCCGCAAACCAAACACCTGACAAGGAGTCAGCAACCAGCCTCTAGGACTTCAAAGAACCCACTATCTCCAAACACTCACACAATCTGATTAAAAATGGGCAACAGATCTAGATAGACATTTCTCAGAGGAAAATATATCAATGGCTGATAGGCAAATGAAAAAAAAAGTTCAACTTCAGTAATCATCAGGGAAATGTAAACCCAAATCACAGTGAGACATGGCTATTAACAGAAGTAAAGAAGATAAGTGCTGGAAAAGAGGTAGGGAAAGGAGACCATTTATGTACTGTCAGTAAAGAATGAAAATTAGGGCTGGAGAGATGGCCTAGCGTTTAAGAGTGCTGACCGCTCTTACAGAGGACCCGGGTTCGATCCCCAGCACCCACATGGCGGCAAAGAACCATCTGAAACTCCAATTCCAGGAGAACTCCAGTTCCAAAAGAATCAAAAACCCTCTTCTGACCTCTGCGGCATTGCATGACACAGGTGCACAAACCTGCATGCAGACAGTACATTGATACACATACAGAAATAAATAAAAAATTAATAAAAGAATGGAAATTAGTACAGTTTTCTCAAAGAAGTTAAACATAGAATTACCATTATATTCAACAATCTCACCACTGGACATAGATCTGAAAGAAAAGTAAATATGCAGAGATGCACTTTCATGTTTGTTGCAATATTAGTCATAATAACCAAGAAATGGAAACAACTTGTGTGTTAATCAACTGATGAGTGCATAAAGACAATGTGGCACATATACACCAATCCAACTGGAGATCCTTATATCAAGTGAAACAAGCCAGGCACAGAAAGGCAGGTACTGTGTAATCTCATTCATATTGGAATCTGAACAGATTGATCTCACACAGATGTTGAGAAGTATGGTTACCAGAGGCCGAGAGAGCAGCTGGTGGGAAGGGAGTAGCAAAGAGTGGCCAATGAGTATTAGTCTGCATCCAGATGGAGAAATAAGCTCTAGCAGGCTATAGTAAAGTAGGGTGACTACAGATAATTATAATGTACTGTATTAAAAGCTTGAAGAAATCCTTCAGTCACAGATGAACAATCATGAGGATTCATGTACAATAAGGAGATGGAAGCCAACAATTCTGTCTTGTCTAATTCTGTCCCTGGGACATGGGAAAAGAGATGATCTCACATGTTCTTACCATGGTTAAAACCCAGAACAACGTAAGAACTACATGGGCTATCAACTATTGTGCATGTGCTCCATTAAACGTGTTTTAGTGATTTTTTTTTTTAGAATGTCATACATTGTATTTTGATCAAATTCATCTTCCCTCCCACATTCCCCCCCCCCCGGCCCACACCCTTCCCTACCCATCCAACTCTGTGCTTATTTTTCCTTTTTTTAATAAGTTTATTTATTTCTTATGAGTGTACTGTCTGCATGTAGGTTGGTGCACCTGTGTCATGCAATGCCACAGAGGTCAGAAGAGGGTGTTGGATTCCCCTCGAACTGGAGTTAAAGACAGTTCTTAGCTGCCATGTAGGTGCTGGGAATTGAACCCGGGTCCTCTGCAAGAGCAGTTGGCACTCTTAACCGCTGAGCCATCTCTCCAGCCCCTTATTTTCCTTTTAAGCCCATATAGTTTAATGGGTGCTGCCCTTATGCTCTTGGGTGTGTGTGGCCATCCACTGGGCCCATTTTTATTCATCAGGTTATATTTCAGTAAAGATAGGGGGAATAAAATATAAGAAAAATAAAATAGTGTCCTCCTTTTCCTTATTTAGGCAACTCTGGGATTCCAAATCTCATATGGCAACAACTAAGCTTTTAATGCTTATCTACCACCTTCCCATGAACCAGTGGTAATGACAGCACTGAACATCGAAAAGCACTTCCGCTCAGACCACCTCAATCCTCACCACTGGGAGACAGCTAATGTGTGATTTGGCTAGAAGGAAACTGAGGCTTATACAGATCTCACACACACACACACACACACACACACACACACACACACACACACACAAATAAAAACAAAACCTATCTATCTAATGAGAAGTTATCAGGAAAGATGCTCTGATGAAGCTTTAAAGGCTAAATCACACTATTCTACTCAGGGTATTTTAAAGGAATATTTGTGTATTGCACAAATAAATGTTAAGAAGGAATAATTCCACTTCTTGGCTTCTTAGGAGTTAGAATCTGAAAGGAAGCATGGTCAAGAGGAAAAACTCAGCTAAAAAGAATAATTAGAAAGTGTGCTGGATAGCTTTAGTGTCAACTTGACACACCTGGTTTGAGAGAGCCTCAGTTGGATAATTTCCTTCATTGGACTGGCCTGTGGCCATGTCTGTGGAGTATTGCCTTCATTGTTGAGTGATATGGGAGGGCCCAGCCCATTATTGGCAGTGCTACCCCTGGGTAGGTGGTTCTGTACTGTTTAGAAAGCAGGCTGAGCATGGACCAGGGGAACAAGCCAGTAAGCAGTGTTCCTCATGTGTTCCAACTTCTGCCTCCAAATTCCTGCCCTGAGTTCCTATGTTGGGCTTCCTCAGTGATGAACGCATCCAGTAGATGTGAGCTGAATAAACCTTTCCTCCCCAAGTTGGCTTTGGTCAGAGTGTTTTGTCACAGCAATTGAAAGACAAACTAGAACATATGATATAACGGGCAAAGAGTGAAGGTCCCTCAGACTAAGCACTTAGGTTAGAGAAGAGGCAGTGCTCTCTGCCTAACTGAGAAAATTGGAGGTGTGGTCACAGGCCCACAAGATGGCCAGAGTCCCAAGACACCCTGCTTCTGAAATCACATTCTTTTTTGGTCTTTTTGAGTCAGGATCTCCCGTTAGCTCCGGCTGTCCTGGAACTCACTTTGTAGACCAGGCTGGCCTTGAACTCACAAAGATCTGCCTGCCTCTGCCTCCCCAGTGCTAGGATTAAAGGCATGTGCCACCACACCTGGCTCGAAATCACATTCTTAACCCAGGAACTTTGCCTAGTCTTTCAACTCCACCTGAAAGTTTTTGTCTTCTCTTTATTCTTGTGAAGAAAGCAGTAGAAAATTCAATGGGCAATTGGTAAAGGAAAGGCGAGGTGAGGGCAATGCTTGAAATCTGGTTCACGAGATAAACAAATTGCCTTGATTTTCTGTCTGGTTTCCAGAGTACCCTATTATACTTGACAGCTACAGCAGGCTGAAGGGATCAACAGTCAATCTTGGCCTATTCTTGTGTTGATTCAATCTGAGTCAAAATGTCTCTAGATAAGGAGATAGTTTGTTTTTCTATTTAGCAAAGTAGCAATGTTTAGCTGATCTAAATAAATTCAATAAACATTTCTTGCAAATTTCCACACCCTTTCCAGTTACAGAAACAGACAGAAACAACACACAGAAAATCTGAAGGTGCCTCACACATCCTATTTGCTTCTGTGTTTGAAGGTATGCGCTTTTTTGTTTGGAGGTGTGTGTGTGCGTGCGTGCGTGCGTGCGTGCGTGTGTGTGTGTGCGCGTGCGTGCATGCGCATGTTGGAGGCAGAACTAGCGACTTTATACATGCCAGGGAAGCATCCTGCCCCTGGGGTACACTGCCAGCCCATGTTTCTATTATTTGGTTGGAGACATTTTTTTCCCATAACTTACTATTTTTTTGTTCATTCATTCATTCATTCATTCATTCATTCATTCATTCAGTTTCTTTAGTTGTTTTTAGGTAAGATTTCCCTTTTTGTATATGGTAAAATACAGATCTAGGCCTCTATAAAACATCACTGCTTTCTACCAAATGACAGCCATGTCTTTTTTTTTTTAGCCATGTCTTTGAGAAAGGCACATGACTCTCCAAGAAGGTTCCTTACTGGTAAAAGATGATAAAAATCCACTTATCCATCTTCAAATATTTTCTTCTGAAGGCCACATCACAGGATGCAGGAGGGTGCTCTGTAGGTATTAGAAGACACTGTCATGGATGATTAGCATGCACATCTATGGGCAAGGAGATCTAGTAGTCAAAAGTAGGGTGTTTACCTTTGAGAGACTTCACAGGGAGCATGTAAACATGCAGTGAGCATGCCTGCACAGGCGTATTATCTGTGGGATGGTCAGGGCCCAGGGCAGAGCTGTATTTCTGTAAGCATCCGAGTCCTGGGTGAAGCACCAGTAGCAGCCGTTGCCCATGCCTGACCCTGAACTGTGGGCGCTATGGTGCTAGAGCAATGCCTCATTGTTAGTCATTCCAATTCCTGAGCTCTTCTTGTTTTTGGCTTGTGTTTCAAGTGCTTGGCTGGTACAGAAAGGACACTTGGGATATCCCAAACTTGGTTTATGATCATGGGATGTCTACATATATGCTTCCCATTGCTGGCATAAGTGGCTGTTTGAGATCTGCTTACAACCAGTACAACTAGGAAAGAGCTTTGTGAAGGAAAATGCCTTAGTGGCATCCCACTCATCAACCGCAGGCAAGAACAACTGAGGACGGGGAAGCTCCTGGCGCAGCAACCGAGGGCAGTTTCATTAGCTTCACTCATGAAGCAGAACTTGCACCAAGCCCCCATCATTCAAACCAGATACCGATTTTGTAACTTGTACTTCAGTGATGAACTGTTGTCATTTTCTTTTATTTTCAATATGCAATATTACAAGGCAGGCAAATTACTACTAATAAAGGCACATTTGAAGTTTACAATGTTGGTCTGAAAGAATTGGACACAGAAAACCTGTTTTCCAGAGTTTATTGCCTAAAGCATTTTCCCCCCTTTTTAAAATCACGTGGCAAAGAAAAAATGCCACAAGGAGCTTAAGACAAGATCAATTACAGGCAGCAAAGACAGCTCCTCCAACAACGACCAGCAACAAATCTTGCCAGCTCCCGTGATCTGGTGAATAGGCACAGGGAGCTGAGTTCAACCATCTGCAGCAGGGTGAAGACTTGCCCTCAGGACGGCCATCATCAAGAATGAGAGAACCAGCCAGGCAGAGGAGGTGGATCACAAAGGCCCGACGCACCTGGGCACTGAGATCATAAAAGTCTGTATCAAGCCTACAACTCAACAATCTTCCTCTTAAAAGGTCAAACATGCGTGTTTTAGGACTTAGTAAAAGTAAATATGTGTATATTAAACAACATTGGTTTACAGACTCTGATAAAAACGGTAATGCATCTGAGTTAAATGTAGATATAATTCGCTGTTGTCCACATTTGTTTTACATAAAATCTGTAGAGCAATAACTTTGGGATTGGCACATACAAATGTTCTCTATAATTTCTCTGTTGTACAGTATCACCTTGTAGCATTCTCTTTAAGATGATTTAAAACGTAAAATTAAGTTTGCTTCCCAAGTGTATCATATTATCACCCAAAACAACATGGTGAAATTTGATGAATCTTGTGCCCTTGATTCTACTTGTCTTTCTGGCAGGACCATAGGTTAAAAAAAACAAGGGGCGGGGATACAGAAGACACGAAACCTTTTCATCAAAAACCTTGCAATTCAAATCTTAAAACTACTACTACGGGAAAAGATTTGTTGGTCCAACAGGACAAAATGTCACCAACTTAATGCTGAGAAAGAAAAGATACAGCTTTGCATTGAGTAGGATTACCAAAAGTGGCAACTGAAAGGTTACCCGTCTGAACATTGAAAGGAAGAAAAGCCATAAGATTGCATAAACATTGAACCCCCTGTGGATCCTACATTATACAACTATTTATAATGAGTCCTATGAAACTTATACCTTCTAGGGCCACAAAGGTTTTGATATGAGAGACTTTCTTGCCTTCCCCGCCCATAAAACAAGGAGAAATATACGATGATGAAGGTCGTTCTCCAACTGTAAACTGAGACAACATTATAGAGGTAATCTCTTATAAAACCGGTAAAAATGCCTTCTTAATTGACTAAGAGACATAAGAACTGTGAAAAGGATTATCTCTGGTTCAGAAACCAATATAATACTAAAGTCCTGGGCATGCACTTAGGCAAAGTATATAATGCAGGACTCTGACATCAGATTGGATTGTTCTACCAGGGGATGGTTGGCCAGGGGACCAAGGTCCCACAAAGGTAAGGGCTCCTTGCCTCTAAGTTGGGATACCTGCAGGAGGAGAGGCGATAAGACCCTGCTGCCGAAGACCTGACGTTAACATGGGACGGATGTATTGAGACCGCACATGCAAGTATACAGATGGCCTACTGGAATGCCAGAAGTGTACCAAAGGAACTAAACCAAAAGCAAATACGGTCTCACCTGAGTCAAGCAAGATTCCACCGTCAACACCAGCTACACCCTCACCTGCCTGGAAATACTGTGCAGCAGAGGCAGCCATGTGCCTGTATATCCCAAATCTAATTGGCTATATGGCTCTCTCCTGGAGGAATAACCCATGGCTGATGGGGATAACCCATCAGCCATGGGGTTATACATGCTTATATATACAAGCTTACATCCTCTACAGGTTAGGAGATGTTATAAGCCACAGTAAGACCCTGTCATGTATAACAGGGGAAAAAATGTAATTCATGATTAACATATCCCCAAACATATGTGTCTATGCCAAAAGTAACCTACCATACTATTATTGTGCTTAAATACCTATATATCTAATTGCTTGTGCTTCATTAGTAGGATCAAAAGGTTATCCTGGAAAAACTGTCAGCCCATGAAAGAAACAGCCAGAATTGACCAGAGTCCAAGTCAACAGCTCCAGAGAGAGTGACTGTTTTACTCTCATCCACCGTGTGCCCTTTTCTAAGCCTAGGGAACAATCTGCGGAAGAGGGGGCATGGTAGAATGTAAAGGCTGCGATTGGGGTGAATGGTGAAACTACAGCAATGTAGTCTGGACACTCATTTGATCAACTTGATTGAACAACAACCCCTCACCCCCACTGGATGGTGGGGCTGTGGGGGTTTGGGCACAACAGCCTGCAGATTGGTTTGCATGAAGGATGCTTGTACTCATGGATTATCACTTATAGCTAAAAAATGAAAAAAAAAAAAACAACTGAGAGAAAGATGCAGGACAGTTATGGCAGAATGCATGATCTGGGATGGGGGGGAGGGAAAGGGAAATATGCCTGATCTGAATTGGAAAATGATGTATGAAATGCACAAAGCATCAATAAAAATTAAATAAAAAAAAGGTCAAACAATGGACTGATATAGTTAAGTTCTGCCCAAAACAATGGACCTTTACAGAGAATAACTTTAAAAAAGACCGAGAGAGTGCCAGCAGAAGGATTGACTCCTCTGGGCATTGAAGGGAAGAAATGCCTTAGATTGCTGCAGACATCAGGCCTCTCTGTGGATCCTACTAGTAAAAACTATTTTTAATGATTCCTAATGAAGCTTACCTTCTAGGTACCGCAAAGGTTTTAATACAAGAGACTTTCTTAACTCCCCCCCCATAGAATAAGGAGAAATAAGATGAATGAGGTCATTCTCCAACTGTAGATTGGAGCCGCTGTTATAGAGGTATCTTCTTGTAAAATCGGTAAAACTGCCTTCTTTAATTGACTAATGGACATAGAAACTGTGAAAAGGATTTATTCTCTATTCAAAACCAAATATATTCTAAAGTCTCCTTAGCTATGCACTTAAACAAAATATATTAATACAGAAGCTCTGATATCACAATGGATTATTCTACCAAGGAGATGTTGGCCAGGGGATCCAAGCCCCCCACAAATGGTAAAGGCTCCTTGCCTCAAACTGGGATATCTGCAGGAAAAGAGAGGTGATAGGCCTGCTGTTGAAGACCTGATTAAAAACATGGGAAGATGTTGGAGACCGCACTTGCAAGTATACAGATGGCTCTGGGATGCCAGAGAGTGCTACCAAAGACCACTAAACCAATAAAGCAATATAGGTCTCCTTGAGTCAAGCAAGACTCCTCCGTCAGCACCAGCTACACCTTATCTGCCTGGAAATACTGTGCAGCAGTGGCAGCCATATGTCTGTATATCCCAAAATCTATGGCTATTAGCTCTCTCCTTGGAAGAATAACCCATGCTGATGCCACAAGCTACATCCTCTAAGGTTAGGAGATGTTATAAACCACACGAAAGACCCTGCCATACTTAACAGAAGAAAATGTAAATCATGAATTACATAACCATCCAAACATCTGTGTCTATACCAAAGAAACCTACCATAACAATTAGTACTGTTTAAATACCTATATATCTAATTGTGTGTGCTTCATTAGTAGGATCGAAAGGCTATATATAACTGTTTAATGCCTAAATATCTAATTGCATGTGCTTCATTAGTAGGATCGAAAGGTTAAGCCTGGACAAGTTGGCAGCCCATGAAAGAAAACAGCCATGAATGACTAGAGACCAAGAACATCAGTTCCAGAGAAAGTAGAGCGTTTTGCTTCTCATCCACCTGTGCCCCTTTTCTAAGCCTAGGGAACAATCTGCGGAAGAGGGGGCGTGGTAGAATGTAAGGGCTTTGATTGGGGTTAATGGTGAAACTACAACAATATAGACTGGACACTCATTTGATCAACTTATTGAACACACAAGCCCCCCTGCTGGATGGTGGGACCATGAGCTGTGTGGGTTTGGGCACAACTGCTTGCAATTTGGTTTATCATGAAGGAGCTTGTACTCACAAATTAGCACTAATTGTTAAAAAAAATGAAAACAAAACAAAACAAAAAAGCAGAGAAAGATGCAGAAAACTTACGGCAGAATGCATGATCTGGGATGGGTAGGGGTAGGGTGGGGGGAAGGGAAGGGGATATATGCCTGAACTGAAATGGAAAATGATGTATGAAATACACAAAGCATCAATTAAAAAAAAAAAAGACCGAGAGAAAGATGAAGGAGATGTATGGCAGAATGCACAATCTGGGGTGGGGTGAGGGGAAGGGAAAGGGGAATGTGTCTAAACTGAACTGAGAAATGATGTCTGAAATACACAAAACATCAATAAAAGTATTATAAAAAATATGATGACTTTCCCTCTTGTCAGAGGAATATGCAGAAATAGATCCTGACCCATGGTAGGATCTAAGCATCTCTAGTGAGAACTGGAGCCAGACAGACATGAGAGGGGCACAGAGAACTGAGGCCAGAAGACTCTGACTTTGGCCTATGGACACGGTCCCCAGAGGGAAAGGGAGCTCTGCTCTGCCATGGGGTTATTCAAAGGTGGTGGTTTCTAAGTCTAAAAGTCCATTCCAGTGAACTGCTGCCCTGTAAATAATGGCATGGAGCTGCTGGCTATGACTGCTGATTTCGTGAACAACTGTAGCCTTGCAGAGATGGAAAGATGTCACCTCCATTTTGCAAACAGGAACAAGGAAGCAGGGTGAATCCTCACGAGCTGACACAGCAGACCACCTCCCCAGGTTTCATGTCCTGCCCCCCCCACTCCCTTTCTCCTTCCCTGAGATGGGCATAAGGCTGAGACCATCACCAAAGACTGCTGAAGAGCAATCATCCATAGCCCATGCTCTTCTCTGTCCTTAGATGTGCTCTTAGGGTGGTTCTACAGCATGGCTGCAAAAGAAACTCAACATTCATACAAATCCTATTTCCCAGACCCACTCTGCTAGCACACTGCCAATTGCCAATAGGCAATGCACTCCAGTATCTACCCATTCACCTCAAATAATGTTTGCAAGGCAGGATGTATCTACAACCTATTTTACTGAGTTACAAAGCTTACAGAAGTGAGGCAACTTAAGGGATGGAGAGATGGCTCAGTGGTTAAGGGATCTGTCTGCCCTTGCAGAGGACCCTGGTTCAGTTCTCAGGAGTGAAGCAACTTGATAAGCCTTAGCTACTAGGTCAATGGCAGCCAATTGTGGGTTTTTTTCCTCCACTTTCTAGGACACTACTGGCACTCAAAGGTATGCTTATTCATCTATAAAAGCCGTGCTACTTTGCCTGCTGAAAATAACTAGAGCCTTATATATGGAACAAGTAGATATAAAATACTAATAATGACACTCTGAAACTCTGGGTGTCAGGCCCTTGTGATTTACCTGGCTAGGGAAGGAAGTTTATTTTGCAAACATTCAGTTTTTCCATCTAAAATATTTGTTCCACCGGTCTTGGATGTTCTATTTACTACTCTTCATTTCTCTTTTGACCAAAAGCTTAAATCCCCAGAAACAGAAGAGAAGGGAGATGGGAAGATTAACAAGAACAAATCTCCACAGAGAGGGTCACTGAGTGGGAGCAGTGATGAGCTTATGGCAAGCTCCATGAGCAGCTCGTGGCCCTCCTGGAGCTGGCCAGCCTCCACTGACGCCTTCACCTCCTCCCCACCCCCTGCCACCTTTACCTTCTGGAAGCCTGGGCACCCAGCCAGCCTGGAGAATTCTGCTCTCGGAGTTGAACATAAATACTCCCCATCCTTTATTCTAAATCCAGCCTGAAAACTGGAACCTACTGGAGCCTCTTGGGTGGCTGGATTTTCCACTTCTGTCTGCCATCTTCTGCTGGTGGGGAGGCTGCCTGTATAAACCCAGAACATTCCAAAGAAGTCTGTCCTTAACTAAGGAAGATCTGTGGTTTCAAGCCCACTTTCCCTAGTACACAGACTCCACAGAAGCACCCCAGGCAAACAATTGGCATGACCAATTCCATTTTACTAGTGACCTTTTAGAGATTTTATTGGAAGCTTCAAGATCTGGAAATGCAAACTTAATGTAGCATATATTCTGCCCTTGAGGAACTCAAATCTGGTGTGGGATACTTCTCAAAATATTCTTCAAAAGGTAACTGTTATCAAGTGATTAAGTGTGAACAGAGGTATAGGTGCTTTGAGAAAACTGGACAAGGGGTCTAGGAGTGTAGTTCAGTGATGGAGTCCTTGTCCATCATATTGAGGCTTTAAATTCTCAGTATCACAAAGGGAAAAGGAGAAGGAGGAGGAGAAGGAGGGGGAGGAGGAGGAGGAGGACGAGGATGAGGACGAGGACGAGGATGAGGACGAGGACGAGGATGAGGAGAAAAACTTGGAGTGCTTTATCCATGCATATAACCTGGGCTTACAGAATGAGTAGGGGTTTTCTAGGCAATGAAGTGGAAGTGAAGTCACATTCCCAACAGAAAGGACTGTGTTCAAAAACTCAAATTTATGAAGTGCTGGGAGTCTAGGGAGTGAAGAAAAGCAGGCTTCACATACAAAGGGTGGTTGGGATGGGTAAAGGAGGCATTTTGGAAAGCTAAAATGGTCTCCAAGGAACTGGAGAGTCAAAGGAGCCTTTAAAGCTGGGCAGTGACATGATTAGGTGGTATTTTTTTTTTCTAAAGTAATTCTGGCAGGCAATTCTGAGAGTGGACAGGAGTCTACATCAGAACTATGCAAACAAAATAAAGTGCAAGCCATATACATAATTTAAAATTTTCTATTAGTTGCATTTAAGGTAGGAAAAAAAGATGAATGAAATTATTTCAATAATGTATTTTAAGCTTCCAAATCCAAATATTATCACTGAACATGTAATCAATATCTTTAAAATTATGAATGAGGCAGTGTGCATTCCTATTTTTCTTCTAGATTAGGCACCATTGTAGCATGCCTCAATCTGGACAAACTGCATTTTATATGTTCAAAAGCCAGATGTGGCCACTGGTTACCAACTTGTATAGTAGAACTCTGAAGAAACACATATGCATGGCCTACTCAGGAGGCTGTAGCCCAAGTCCACACAAACGAGCTCTAGGCAGGTCTTTTTAGTCACTGGACACACATTAGAATGCATTTTAAAAATGTGCAAGTTCATGTCATATGAATGTGCTGGGGTATTATTAGATATGGAAAAGGGGCAAAGGAAAGGTGGAGGGTGGCTGTTAATCGCCACTAAGACATACGAAAAGCCATATAGATACCTATTATTTTATAAAGTACAAAATATAATTTTTAAAGAAGAGTTTGATTAGAAGTACCCTGCATGTGTTCCCAGAAGCTATAGGTTTTTAAAGAAAAATCCCAGTACCAGGTACAGGGTACCTCCCTCTGAGTTGACCAAGAAGGTTCCAGAGCTTCCCAAACAAAACAAGCTATTGTCATTGCTGTTGGCTACCCACTAGAACTAGACGCTAAGATTTCATTCCTGAAGACACCTCACACTTCGGTTGCAGAACAAAGAAATCAAGCTGGACCTGAGCTGGAGCTTCCTCCCTGCTGGTAATGTTCACAGTGCCAAAAGATGCTCATGCAGAGTGTTGGGGAGTAGAGGTAAGTCATCAGTGATCCTGTGGGCTACGATACCAACCTGCCAGGCAAGATATTCCTACCGATATACTAACGGCATGACTGTTCTGCAAATAACCAACCATTTATGACAGAATATAATGTCTGGTGCTGTAAACCTGGTCAAAAGCCTATGGCTGGGTTAGTCATAGGCCCTAGTTGGGAGTCTACTACTGGGCTTTATTTGTTTTTGCTAAATAGATATAGTGTATTTATGTATAAATTAGTGCTGCTCTCAGCCTTGGTCAGAGAAAGTTCTTTTTGCAGTGGGCGGCAGGTAATGCAGAGATTCATAATTGGTCAAAATGCTGAGAATAAGTTACTGTTCTATGCTTAGTCATAGACAAAACATCGATACCACTCCCCCCAAGACCCAAGGAGCATTGTGGAAGAGGATACAGAAAGGCAGGGATGAGGGAGTGATACGAGAAACTTCTGGATGTGACATGGCCATTAAACCCTTCACTTCAAAAGAAGAAAATCCATGTAACTTTAGGGACTTAACAACATTTTTTTAAAGATTAAAAAAATTATGTGCATGTGTGTATGTCTGTGGTGGAGGTATATGCATGTCTGTGCAGGTGTTCATGGGAGCCAGAAGAGGGCACTGGATCCCCTGGAACTGCACTTACAGGCAGTTGTAAGCTACTGGATGTAGGTGATGGAAATCAAACATGGATCTTCAGTAAGAGGAGTTACATGCTCTTTACTGCTGAGCCGTCTCTCCAGGTAATAATTTACATAGTTCAAAAATACAAAAACAAAAACAGCATAGCACAATCCTGCTTTTGCCCATCCCTCCCCTATTCAGCCACCATCTACTTGCTAGAGGTAGCTACTCCACTGAATCTTGATTCAAGTAGTAACCTGCTTGAACATCGCCCAGTGTTTCTCCATGCAGATACAAGCAGATATGGATACTAAAACTCCACCTCCTTTCTACATCAAAGGGAGCACCCTACATAAGCATCCTTTTTTCATTTAATGACCCTTCTTGGAGATCTTCCCATATCAGTGCATTAAGAGCTTCCATGTTCCCTTTAAACTGCCACACAGTGTTCCATTGTATGGAACGATCATAGGGTTATTTAACTAGTCTTCCACTAATGGATACTTGAATCATTTCCAATCTTTTCTAGTACAAACAATGGTGTAACGGAAAACCTCCCATGTACATCATTTTATATGTATTCAGATATATCAGCAGGAAAAACTGCCAGCACCAGACTTCCGGGTCAAAGGGTAATTGCATTTAATCCTGACAGACATTATCAACTTGTTCTTCACCAGGGTTGTGCCATCTGTGCTCTCATGAGAACTACTGTATACCTTCCCACAGCTCATCAACAATACAACTGCCAGTTTTTAGAATTTTTGTCAGTCTGAGAAAATGAAAAGTAATACTTCTGCAGTTTAAATTCACTTTTATTTTTTGTGAAAGTGAACATATTTTCTTAGGCTTAAAAAATGACAACTGGAGCTGGCAACATGGCTCAGCTGTTAAGAGCACTTGCAGTTAGCTCCCCAGCACCCACACAGCAGCTCACAACTGTCTGCAGTTCCAGTTCTCAGAGAGACGACACTTTCTTTTGGTCTTTGGAGGCACTGTAGGTACACGGGACACTTCCATACATGCTAGCAAATATTCATAAAGTAAAATAAAATGACTGTAGGAGGATCCAGTTTGAAGTGGGGGATAGTTCTCAGCTAGCACCCCTCAGGGCACCACGTGGATGGGAGTCAGGGGATTTCTTTGACCCCTCCCCAAGGAGGAGCAGACAACGTGGCCCAGGTACATGATGCTGGGTGCGGCAGCAGTGTGCAACGGTGCGGAATTGGGAGCCTGTGATTGGCTCTGGGAGCTGACATCATTTTGCTTATAAAGGCAAGCTGTAGTGGGCAATAAATTCGAATTTTCCATTACCATCATTACAGAATTCCTGGCCGTCATTTTTTTGTGTGCATACAGGCCAAAGCAGGTCTGCATTTCATTCAGGTGTGGCCCTTGGGTTGGAAAGGGGTTCTTGGACCACCAATCTGGATAGCTGGTGTGGTGATGTGAATTGTGAGTGGACATAGGCTGAAGATAGGCCATTAGCCATCAGCCTGAAATTCCTGTCCAGGGGCCAGCAGTCTCTGGGCAGGTGGGAAATCATGGCCAAGAGTGGGAAATGATCCGTTGTCCCAGGCTAAGGGCCTGAGCTGGAGGGGACTCTCAGGTCAGGTTACAAAAGTATCCAGCTGACCTCTGGGTTGAGAGGTCAGGTCCCTACAGTGGCCTCAGGTGGGTACTGTGTTCCCCTTTCCCTTAGAAGGACTGCGTGGTACCTGCTTGTTAGAAAGGAAGCTTCCTTCAAATGACAATGCATTTCTTGTTCTTAGTCTATTTTTGTTGCTCTAGAAAGTCTTTTCACATTCATTTGTAGGAGCACTTTATATAGAAAAATTGTCATATGTGTTTTGAATCTGTTTATGGTATTTTCTCATATAAAATGTTTTATTTGAATTTAGTCAAGTTATTTTTTTCTGTTATGGGTTTCGAATTTTGAGTCACAGATCTAAGGCCCTTTTAAGGTGTTTTATCCATGTTTTCTTATAGTTATTTTATAATTTTAAGCAGATACAAATATATAATCATGCTTTAATGTGGGAAATCCAGCTTGAATTGCGGGCTGGCTTTCTAACCAGCACCACATGGCCAACGGCCCTGCCCCAGGGAGGAGCAAGCAGTGTGGCCTAGATGCGTGATGCTGGGTGGGGCAAGGTGTGCAGTGGTGTGGAGTTGGGGGGCTTATGATTGGTCCTGGGAATTGACGTCATTTGATTTATAAAAGCAAGCTATGGCAAGGAGTAAATTTGAATATCATAGTAACATCATCATGGAATTCTCAGCCATTATTTTTATTAATTATTGCTTGCATACGGGCTAAGGTAGGCCTGCATTTCATTTGGGTGGCCAGTGGGTGGGAAAGAGATTCCTTTGTGGATCACCAATCTGGGTAGCTGGTGTTGTGAGTTGGTATTGGCTGAAGGGAGGCGATCAGCCATGAGCCTGAAATTCCTGTCCAGGCTCTGGGAAGGTGAGAAGTCACAGCCAAGAGTGGAACATGTGTCTCGTGGGTCCAGGCTAAGGGCCTAAGTTGGAGTTACCACTTAGGTTGGGCTACGGGAAGTAGCTGGTTGGTGTCTTCGCCAAGAGGCCAGCTCCCCACAGTGTCCGAAAAGCAGGCGCTGTGTCCCCATCCCCCTTAGCAGGGCCGCGTGGTCCCTGTTTGGCATAAAAACAAAGCTTCCTATAGTTTAAAATCCTTTTGGCACCACTCTTGGGGCTAGAGGTGTAACTCGTGGTAGAGTGCTTCTCTAGCATGTTTGAGGCCCTGGGTTTGATTCCAAGTACCAACACCAAAACAACAATAACAACAAATCAATTTTTACTTTGTAAGTGAGGTAGATCAAACATTTTCTAAATTCTCATTCAGATTTTTCTGTTCTTTTTTTCTTTGCCAGAATTCATTTGAATATAATGATAATCATATAAAATGAATTTATCAAGTTGGTGTTTATCTGAACAATGTGAGAAATGGAAACAACCTCATGTATCTCCAGATAGATACCTGTTTGGCCCTATACCATTTCTAAAAAATGTCTTCACTATTTGGAGAGAGTGAAGTCACTTCCTGCAGAGGACACAATTGAAAACACATTTTTTAAAATATGCTATTCCATTTGTGTAAATAGCACTTTGGATTTTTGTGAATGGATAGTTCTAACTCTCTGGTCTATACACTACAGAGGTGAGGATAACTGATGCTCTTCAGCTGTTTATGGAGTTTTGCATGGAACATTGCAGCTGCATGGAACCGGTCATCAGCTCAGCACTGGACCTTGCCAGCATGTGGGTAATGAAGGAGCAGGCACAGATCGCCACTGAGAAGCTTAGGATTGGGAGGACACTAAATTATTTTTCACAATTAATTTGTATGAAGGGGAGCAATTAAATACAAAGTCTGCAAAACTCTCATCAGTGACAGAACTGTGATTTACTCAACTTCATTTTATGTGATGATCTGTGTGGTACTAAAAAGAATAATGTCAAAGAAAGAAGGGAGAATTTGAAAGGAAGTTGAACTTGAAAATGGTCCATCTCGGAACTTGAAGCCATAATGCTAAGTGAAGTAACACAGTATCTCCCCACACACAAAACAAACAAACAATCAGGGAATGGTTTCCCTCATTTGTGGATGCTAGTACCAAATCCCCCAATTGAAAGAAAAGCTGAACAATGTTATTATTATATTTCTTTCTATCCAAAAGCAACTGTGATGTTATAATGTGAATATCATAATGAGCCCTAGAATTAACTTACCACCTACTTTCAGGCATGGTAATTAATGTACATGTGCGGAAGGTATATATTCATATTTTAGAGTAATATAAAATTAAAAGAAAAATCTGAACCCCTGAACATAATGAAAAAAAAAAAAAAGAAAATGGTCAATCTCATTGCCTAATTGTATGGCAAACTGAGCAACGTCAATGTGATCTGAAAACAACTGTGCTCTTATATTGTAGAATCCCTTAAAAAATAAAGAGGAAAAAAAAAAAGAAAATGGTCCATCTCAGCTGAAAAAGTATAAAAACCAAATTCTTTGAGACTTTCATAGAGATAAGTACAAATATGGACCACTTCATGAACTTGAGCATCATTTTACACAGGGTCATGCCAATGTTTTCTGCAGTGTTCCATTTTCAGGATAGAATATGTTATGCAAAGTAAGCACACATGATGGTATTTTTAGACAAGGCTTTGACATTCCCAATTAGCTTTACTTCCTGCATTTGCTTGAGACCTCAGTGATGCTAACAAGCTGAGCCTTTAAGCCCACACATCTCCAGATAACAGAATGCCCTGCTCCTATTACTTCCCCTTCTCTATGAAATTTGGGGTTTCTCTTGGCCTCCTCCGGCCAATGGGCTGCTTCCTCCTGCTGGAAGCCATGAAGCTCTTGTGAGGGGTCAGCTGGTACACCAGGTAGTGGTAAAATGGGGATGCAATTAACAGTGTACACAGTGCAAGGCAGGAATTACTCAACTAGAAATATAACTTGGAACCAGCTGGTAGGTCTAGAAGTCACAATACAAAGCTTTGAGAGGTAGTGTGACATATGAATGTAAAGGAGTTTGCAGAAGCTATGTTTCTGTACCTGTGCAGTCCCTTCCCATGGCCCTTATACAACCCAAGGAAGATATGTGTGGTCAGTTTGTCATTTCCCACCTCATGTGCACTGAAATAATAATTGGTACTCAGTAATGTTTCTCCTTGATCTCCTAAAGGTGAAAGACCAGTTTGTTCTTTGCTGGAGGAAAGAAAACAAAACAAAACAAAAAAATCCCACCACCACCACCACCACCACCACCACCACCACCACCACCACCACAAACCCAGGGGTGTGGTTGCACGGATGTGGGCAATACAGTACAATACAGATAAGGATGTATCCTTTCTCTTTGGAGTCCAGAAGAAGTGACAGCAACTGACTGGGTGAAATACAAGAACCCTGTGTGCATCACGTTAGACCTTCTTCAGGTGTTGTTTTAGGCAGCTGTTGCTTACTTAAAATTAAATTTTTATCCTCAGCTTGTAACCATCCCTCAATATTGTGGTCTTCTAATATGGCTGAGTCCCATAACCTTAAAGGCTGCCAGAGTTTCTCACACAAGCTAGCTTGAGATCTACAGGATAGATTGGTGCCAATATTCACATAGAATAAAAAGGTCTCAAGACCAAATAATATTCTTAGCATCCATGAAAATCTTTGAAATAATAGACTTTTACCTAATAGCAGTCAGTAAGAGCATTTATTTCTGTTTAACTAAATGAATCATTTAAAATAGAGAAATGAAACCATTCTAAGCTCCAATTTTATATCTTCTGGTATCTGCAGCTTCCTTTGTGAAAGAAATAAAGCATATCTGAGGCCAAAGTGAGTGGCACATGAGCCCTTCCCTGAGGCTCACAACATCTTTGCTCCCCTTTTTCCCCAAGACAGGACATCTCCCACCTAACCTGCCCATGCACCCCACTGTGTCTAGACCATGCTCTGCAACTGCTTATGTGATTGTTTGACCCTACTTAACAAGCAGCCACAGCCACCCAGGTCAGCCTGACAGGAACTGCTTGCTGACCCAGGCCAGGGGCTGGAACTCTTCCGGGATACTTCTGAAGCAAGCTGAGATTGGTTTCTGCAATTAGTGTGAGGCAGGACAGGGTTTAAGGGGCCCTCCCATGATGTACACAGAGGAAGAGGCAGGCTAGGGGGCAGATGTTTATTGAGCCCACCTGTTCAGTACTCCAGGTCTGAACTGATGGAATGCATGCCTCTACTCCTCACAACAGGTCATCCCAGACCATCGACCAGCCAGCACCACCATGTACTGACAGTGTTCATTTGTTCATCATTCATAATCTTAAAAAAATTTTGTTATTTTTATTTTATGTGTATGAGTATATTGCCTGCATGTATGTAACTGCATTCGTGTAATGCAATGCCTGCAGAGGTCAGAAGATGGTGTTGGATTCCCTTGGAACTGGAATTACAGGAGGTTGTTAGCCACCTGTGGGTGCTGGGAACCAAACCCAGATCTGCAAGAGTAGTGGATACTCTTAACTGCCGAGCCATCTCTCCAGCTCCTCATTCATAATTTATATGAATCCCTGCCAAAAATGGCCTTAGAATATGTCCAAATAATAAGCAAAAATTGGGTGGGCGTGGTGGTGACGCCTTTAATCCCAGCACTTCGGAGGCAGAGGCAGGCAGATCTCTTGAGTCTACATAGCAAGTTCCAGGCCAGCTGGGACTAAAGGGAGACCCTGTATCAAAAATACCAAAAAAAAAAAAAAATCAGGGAGAAGAGTAATAATATTGAGTGTTTATGATCAACTCTGACCTAAACAAAGTCAAAAAAATAATCCCATTTTCTTCCTTCTTTCCAGCTGTCTCCATTGATCATCGAACAAGAGACAAATGGAGTGAATAGAATCAGCAATGTGTGATCTGCCTGCTACCTGCTGACTGTTGACTCTGTCCTCTTAAAATTCTCATGTTGAAGTAAATAAATGTACATGTCTGTAAAAAAAAAACCTCTGATGTTGAGGTTCTAACTCCAGTTCTTCATGCTGCTAACTAGATTACAGGGGCTGGAAAGATGGCCTAGTGGTTAAGAGTGCTGACCGCTCTTACAGAGGACCGGGTTCGATCCCCAGCACCCACATGGCGGCTGAGAACCGTCTGAAACTCCAATTCCAGGAGAACTCCAGTTCCAGGGGAATCCGACACCCTCTTTTGACCTCCGCGGCATTGCACGACACGGGTGCACAGACCTACATGCAGACAGTACATTCATACACATACAGAAATAAATAAAAATAAAAAAATTTTAAAAAAGAAGTAGATTACAATGAGGCCCTTGGGGGAAATCTAATTCAATCTTATTTACAAGAGAGTAGGTCTCAGGAGACACCAGCGCTGTGTATGCACAGAGACCAGACCATGTAAGGACACGGGGAGAACTGTGCACCTGCAAGCCAAGGAGAGAGGCCTGGGGTGGGGAAGCAACCCTGCCAGATCCCTGGTCTTGGACTTCTAACCTGTGGGAAAAAACAATTTCAATTGTTTAATCCAAGAAGTCTGAGGTATTGTGTCAGGGCAGCTGTAGCCCACTAAGAGGGTGTCCATACAATCTTGAGGGAAAGGACCCACCCCCACCAATCCTGTCCTAGATAGCACAGGGCTACTGAGGGGGCTGGGCCAAATTTTTACCCCATGAGTGCTTCTAACTCTATATCCTTTGTACTTTAACTTGGAACCAAAAACCCAAAGACAGGAGCCCAACAATACAAAAAGTAGGTTCTGTTTTGCCTTTAGGAGCTTAGCAAATGGGTGAGATGATCATTAACTAGGTGGAAGAGTCCGCTGTGCCTGTATGCATCAGCCACATAAAGTGAAGCGCTGCGAAACCCCTGTGAATAGCAACCAATTTTTCTTTTTTAATGAACATTTTAACCTGATCAATACTACACATTGTTAAAGTATGTAGTGTTGTTACTATTAAATGCAACTGCTCAGCTGATTGTTTCAAAAAGGTACAATAGCAGCTAAAAGTAAATTTATTCTTCAAAAGAGCAGAGTCTGTCATGTAAAATAAAGTCAAAAAATGTAATTGCACTGCATAAAGGACAGAACCTGGTCTAGCCTACAAACCACGGAAAGGCAGAAAGAAATAAAATAGAGCTGAATGCGTAATCAGCTGTCTGTCACTTTCTGAATAGTGCCTAATATTCTAATTATTAGTCACTATGCAGAGAAGGGGCAATTACAGAACAGGGAAGACTGCTTTAATTTTTTTTGTTAACCCACAATTTGGAAGGCCGTTGCAAAAATATAATTGCAGTCCCCACAAGCTCTAAAGGGAAAATGATTAACAGTTAAAGTTCAGTTTTCCATCCTAAAGCATTATAAAAGAAAAGCTTTGAAGTTGTATTGACAGATATGACTAACAATTGTAATCATAGAAATAAATTTGGTAAAACGATAATTTGTCTGTCACAATTTACCAAGGAAGGAAAAGTACAGCACAAGCAGCTGAATTGTGAAGTTAAATGAAAGCAAAGATAGAATCCAATTTTTAATGAAATGTGGAGCATTATTAATTGGTCTCCTAGCAACAGCCAGGCTAAAATTACTTAACATGTCTGTTCAATCAGATGCAAATTTGAGTGTTATCCTTTAAATGTTGATTATACTTGGTCTTTTCAGATGCAAATCCAATGTGTAAAGTGAATGTAAATGTTGACAATGCTGATTCAAAAAAAAAAAAAAAAATCTCCTGATTAACATCATTCTGGAGCTCAGAGCACCCTAGTGGAGGATCTTCCCTGGGAAGACCTCCAGCTGCCTGGGGGCTGTCCTGTCTGCTGCCAGCCTTTACCTGTCCTCCCTGTCCACAGTCTGCACTGCCCTCACTCCAGGGCAAGCATGAAAGAAGGCCAACCAAATGACACGTCGGCCTTGTTGATTCATTAAGAGATGAGCAATGCTTCTACAGCTTAGGATTCAGTCCAAAGACCCAAAGGTCTTGCAAACCTAAGACCAATGTTGATCTCGGTGTTGATTTTATGGGCAGACCCAGACCTCTGAGTGGTACAGTCCCATTGTGTGAAGACAGCCTTCCTTAGCTTTCCTGCTTTTTCTATGATTCAAGAATAGCATGTTCCATAGGGGCGCCAAGGCCTGTTATTCCGGGAGTAGGGGGGCTGAGGCAGGAGGACTACCACAAGTTGGAGGCCAGGCTAACTTACATAGTGAATTTCAGGCCAGCTTGGGTTACAGCCTATCTGAAGAAAGAAAGAAAGAAACAAACAACAACAACAACAACAACAACAACAAGATCAAAACAAAACAATCACTAGCTCTGGAGGTCAGAGAGCTGAGCTATATACTGTTCCCTCCCTCTAGCTTTGTGTAAATGACTCTTAAACATGGCTCATGATGATGGCATCGGTTCCCTAGGTAACTTTTCAAGGAGTTGAGGTCATTTATTTTGAAAGCCCAAGATATGGAACAGCAACTAAACCAGGATGACAAAGCTTGGCATTCTGCCTTCACACAGTATCTTGTGTCCTTTGCCTTAACCTTTATAGGTCAGATTTGTACTGAGCTCTGCATGTAGACATAATCATCTAAGAAATATTTTGTCCAGAACTGTCATTTGAGTTTGATTTGACCTAAGTCTACTTAATCTCTAGCATCCCTTCCAAGGTTAGCGACACAAAGATATGAGTCAGGCCCTGTGGTAGTGCCTAGAGAACTCTAGTCACTAGCTCCTTCCTGCCTTCCTTCCTTCCCTTCAAGTTCTTTCTCATACCAAATTCCAGAGCATGTTCTGTGCTGATGACAGCCTCCCACCCTTGATTTGGTGGTTTTCAAAATCAGACTTTTCCCTTGCTCCCAACAAGAGGGCCTTGGGTCACTGGCAAGCAGCCAGAACAGAGTTTGGTCTTATATGTAGGCCATGCCTATGATACCTTCTGCAACGTGGCCCTAAATAAAGGCAGTATGGTTGTGACATTCTCACTCATTCATGAAACAAATATTCAGTCCATAGTTATAACCTGCAGGCAACAATCTAGGTGCCAGATATAGGTCACATTCAATAAAGGTAACATTAGACCTAATGCAATGGAGCAAGACAAGCATAGATGAGGAAAGCAAGTCTATACCCACGACAGGAATGAACCTGGGATAGCAGAGGTCAGAGGGGCTGAGTGTGAGGACCAGGAAAGGAGGAAGGTGTTGATGTGAGGAGGAGAGTAACTGTACACTGTGAGATCAGCGCCTAGACCACTCCAACAAGACCATCTCTAAAGCCCTTCCGCATGGATATACTGCACAACTGTAAGACTGAGCAAAAGTCTGGCACACAAGAGAAGAAAAAGCAGGGTCAGGAGCTGGGGGGGCAGAGGCGTTGACATACCTAATCTTTTTTTTTTTTGGTCTTTTCGAGACAGGTCTCCCTGTAGCCCCAGCTGGCCTGGAACTCACTGTGTAGACTAGGCTGGCCTTGAACTCACAAAGATCCGCCTGCCTCTACCTCCCAAGTGCTAGGATTAAAGGCGTGTGCCACCACACCCGGCTTGACACACCTAATCTTAAAGGTCCTTCCCTTTCCAAGTCAAAGTCCAATGCCCTTTGACTCCCTGAAAAAAAATTTTTTTTTCCAAAGGAGGTAGAGTGGCTGGCTTTCCTGGCTAAATCTGTTTGCCTGTGAAACATCCAAAGGATGGGGATCAGTGAATAGTCTATACTGATCAAGAAACCAAATCAAGATTCTAAGATAAACCAGACAGTGGCCAGCAACTTTGCTTTTAGCTAGAGTTAACAGAGTTGACAGATAACTGCATACCAGACAATGGATCCTCAGACTAACTATGAATTCTGGGCCAAGAGCAAAGGAGCAGCTCCTTCCTCTGAGGCGTGTCACTTGCCTTAGAAGTCAGGACTTATATCCCTGAAGACTTTTCATATTTAAGTGTGAGTCCTTTTAGAGACGACGGCATCTCTTAGGGTGAGGTGACAAGTGTTGACTTGTCTGGGACATACAAACACAGGCAGTTTAGACCTACATGAGACCACCTTTTGAGAGCAGTGACAGTGGCGATATTTGCAAAGGGGAATTTTGGTATCTGAGTGGATGACTCAAGGATCTCTTCAGTCTTGCTCTCTGAAACTCTTATGTTAATCCTTCCAGAGAAACACACCTGGGCTTCACTTAGTCTGGGGGTCTAAAAAGTGCTAGAATTTGGGTTTATACAATGGAGAGTAAACGTGCAAAAGGAAGAAAACACAGACCACCACTCTATCAGAAAGACGCCACTGCTCTGTGAGAAGCATCTACTCAGACCTCCAGGAGGCCGTATTCAATTTGAGTTAAAAATCAAATGGTTAGTACATGGAAATGTATTTTCTTTTTTTTTTTTCTTTTTTTTTATTTTTTATTTATTTTATTTATTTCTGTATGTGTATGAATGTACTGTCTGCATGCAAGTCTGTGCACCCGTGTCGTGCAATGCCGCGGAGGTCAGAAGAGGGTGTTGGATTCCCCTGGAACTGGAGTTCTCCTGGAATTGGAGTTTCAGACGGCTCTAGGCCGCCATGTGGGTGCTGGGGATCGAACCCGGGTCCTCTGCAAGAGCGGTCGGCGCTCTCAACCGTTAGGCCATCTCTCCAGCCCGGAAATGTATTTTCTAGGGCAGTGATTCTCAGCAAGTGGTTCCTGGACCAGAGGCACATGCTGTACCTGGGACTTGATAGAAAAGCATGTTCACAGGCCTGGCCCCAGCCTTGACGAATTTGAAATCTGACAGAAGAGCCAGCAATCTGTGCTTTAACAAGCTCTCCAGGTGCTTCTGCTAAATTTGAAAACAGCCATTCCAGGTCAATTCAGAAAAATGGTGTGTCTCCAAGCTTAAACCGAACACTGGCTTGCTGCAAATTCCTATCAACAGGAAATCAAGGATACTGGACAGTACCTTCTACATTATGGCACGCATTCAAAATAAACACTGTGTGAATTCCCCAACAATAACTTTTTCAAACAAATACAACCACTTAGAACACAATGCTGATTTGCTGATTTCTTGTAATAACTGATTATCCCGAGTAAAGGAGGGATAAAAGAACAGCTATTTTTAGGAAGTTCAGTTTCCTTAGAAAAATCACTAAGTTCTCTGTTCAAACACAAGTTACTCTTCTAAGCAAGCACTGTAGAGTATTCTCTGGGGTGGGCAGAGGGTAGGTTCATAGGGTAGAGGCTCCGAAAACAGCCCTCACAGGCTCACTGAATAGATGGCTCGCTTTATAGTTTACGTTTGAGAGAATCAGAGACCCATTTATTGTTTCATGTTCCTGCCAATAAAATGGATGCTATGCAGATGCACAGTTCTTACAAACCTTTAAAATGGAAAAAGGATCAAGAAGATATTTAACCCTTGGAGAATTTAAGAACTATCAGATCAGAATGGTGAATCACAAACTTAATTTCACAAGAGAATCACTTAAAATACCTAATCAAAATACAGATTCTGGGTCCTACCATGAAACATATGGTTGAGCTGGTGTAAGTTGGAGGAAGGTCAAGAATTTGCTTTTCTGTTTGTCCAAGAGATTTTGATATAGGGATCTGTATTTAAATGACTAATACGGTCCCTTTTCAAGTTATTAAGGAGTTTTACTAAAGGGTAATAAGATTTTTTTCACTCAGGAAAATAAAGCAATGCGACAGCAAAAAGAGCAAGTTCCTTTTTCTCTAAACAAATGTTAAGGCAATCTTTGATGAAAGTAACCTTTGAATAAATAACTTTTTCTTATTATAGGAATTAAACATAGGGCTAGAGAGATGGCTCAGCAATTAAGAGCACTGGCTGTTCTTGCAGAGGACCTGGGTTCAGTTTCCATCACCCATGTGGGTGGCTAACAACCATCCGTAACTCCAGTTCCAGGGGATATGACGCCCTCTTCTGACCTCTGCAGACATTGCAAGATATGGGTGCCCTTACATACATGTAGGCAATACACTCATACACATAAAAAATAAAATATTAAAAAATAGTTAAACATTATTGTAAAAACTAGAAAAATGAAAAGAATAAAGTATAATATAAAATAGCCATAATTATACCACTGGCACCTTCTATTTTTCCAGAGAACATGCCATTCACGTGTTCTCTCAACACACACACACACACACACACACACACACACACACACACACATACACACCCCCCCTTTTTTTTGGTATTTTTGAGACAGGGTCTCTCTGTAGCCCCAGCTGGCTCGGAACTCTGTAGATCAGGTTGGCCTTGAATTTACAGAGAGCCACCCACCTCTACCTCTTGAGTGCTGGGATTAAAGGCGTGCACTAGCACAGCTGGCCACAGTCTTAAATAGGATTAGAGTATAGTAGTTATTATATTACCTGTTTTTTATTGCTAACAACATTGTCAACTACCATTCCTTAAATCTTTTAAATAGAAAATGACAGAATGAAAGAGTTTTAAAAGTCAAGGAATTAAAAACCTCTGTAGGCAATATATTAATATAAGCATTTGTATCACTTGTATCAGCCTGGTAAAAATTCAATTGCTTTTATTAAAGCACTTTAGCATTGATAAAGTTTTAAAAACTTGTACTAGTTTACTGGCCCATTTTAGTGAATGTGTGCACATTATTTGAAGTCTCATATAGAATAAATAGATACATATAGAATAAAGATATTCACATGAAAGCTTCATATAGAATATTCATATAGAACAAACAGGATTCACATGAAAGCTTCTAGACCAAATTTTTTCTCACTAAAACCAAAAGGAACCAAAAGACCACTGGAATGAAACAGACTCACCTCCAACCCCAGTTTTTTTTTTCTTCCAAAGCCTATTTTAATGAATTTCATACAAAATTTCCCAATCAAATCTAGACCCACCCCCCTTTCTTATCCCCCACCCCCACCAGAGCTCATGCATTCTGACCAACATGTTTTTCATCTTTTTCTCAGTCTCTTAAAATTTTTGATGCAGAAGTTTATTACTGTTTTGGGCAGAAATTCACTGTTTCAGTCAGTTCTTTGACCCAGTCTTTTTGTTGTTGTTGTTGTTCCTTCCAATTTGTATCACTCCAAAATATGCATATATGCATGCCACACATATATCAAGATTATGACATCATAGGTTTTAGCATCTTCAGCTTATTATTTCTTTTTTTATTATTGTTGTTTTTTTTCTTTATTAGGCTGAAAGATGTCATGTTGTCCTTAAGGAATTGTTTGAAGGCTCCTCCTTGGCAAGCCCAAACCATCAGTCCTGCCCTTGTGCTCCATACTGGTCCAACCCCAGTTTTTAACATGCCCTAAGAGTCTATAAACTAATTCTTTTCAGTCAGAAAGCAGTCAAAACATTATGTGCATTTAACAGAATACACTCATCATAACCTGAGAGCTGAATTTTTGCATATTTATAAATGAGGCACAAAGAATGAATTTAGTTGAGTACCCACATCCAAACTCTCAGGCAAAGCCTGCATCAGAAAGCCTGAGATAACTTCAGCACTTAGATGTCACATGAACATAAGAAAGTCTCTTACTTCTTCTAAGTTTCAGTTTCTCATCTGGAAAATGAAGATGCTAATAAACACACTGTGCTTATTTCTAAGGGATTCCTGAGAGTCAAATGCAACAGGACATGAAGTCCCATGAGTTTGCTAAAGTAGTACTCTAGTTTATCAGAAGTCAGCTGGTCCTGTGAGCTCTGGAAAAGGCTCAGTCACCATTTCTCCATCTACTGTCTACCAAAGTACCCCTGTATTCACAAATACAAAGGATTGCACAGAATAACAAATACATAGATGTTAGCCAAAAAGCAGACATTCACAATCCAGGAATCCTGTCAGGAATAGTCAGGCTGTGCATTCTAGGAAATCTGTGTGACTAGAGTCCTGTGAGAGTAATAAGCACAATTCTAAAGCGGGCATGGCATTGCCCTCACCTGATTAGTCTTTTAGACACAGACTCCCAGGACCCCAGTCAAACTGTGTTAAGTTTTTCACTCAAATTTACCTCAAAATTCCAGATCCCATCATCTATCACAGTAAGTGTCTAGGTAAAATTATTCTGGATATGAAAACTGTTCATTAAACTGATAATGACAGATACTGCACTTGATCTTTGCCAAAAGGCTGAGAATCAATGTGGTGAAAATGAACAAACTACATTGGATAAATTCTCAAAGAATTAATAAAAATATTATTTTAAAAACTGTTCATTAGTTCCAGTAAGACTGGGAACCAGACCAGTAAGTCATAGCACTCTATGTCAGTAATCTATACATTTATAAAGACAGAAGGCTCTAAATTCTTACCCACTACTTCTGCAAAGGCACTTCTGAATGAGTTCATCTGAATGCATACAATGCACTTTTCATAGTACCCAAGGTCAGAGAAAGAAGATTCCCAGTCTCTTTCCAAACACTTTTTATTTACCCCAAATGTTCTGTTTTTATGCAAGACCATAACATATACTAATTAAATCTTTAAAAAGTTATACATATAGTCTCTTTTCTTTTTCTTATAAGGAACAAGCAAAACAGACAGACACATTTGGTCCTAAAACACAGCTGAGCATTGGGCAATGTTCTATACACAACTTTCTTTTATTCATTCAATGAGTGACCAAAATAAGCATTTCTTAATACAACCACAAATTTTCACCATTTATCCCAGAGCAGTATCCTACAGTTTTTTTCTTTTTTTTTTTAATTTTTAATTTATTTTTTATGTGTATGAATGTACTGTCTGCATGTAGGTTTGTGCACCCATGTCATGCAATGCCTTGGAGGTCAGAAGAGGGTATTGGATTCCGCTAGAACTGGAGCCAAAGACGGTTCTCAGCTGCCATGTGGGTGCTGGGGATCGAACCCCAGTCCTCTGCAAGAGCAGTCGGCGCTCTTAATCACTAAGCCATCTTTCCAGCCCCAGTATCCTACAATTTATGCAGACTTCTGTTACCACTTTCTTAGAGAGTCAAATATTGCTTGATTTTTTTTTTCTAACCTCTGGATTGGAAAAGTGGGTTGTCATGCTGCCACGGCCTTCTCAAAAGTTTCCTCTGCTGTGGGGAGGTAAACAGAGAGATCCTTTCAATGTGTTAGGTGTGATTCTTGAAATCGATAAACTAGAACATGTCAAAGCACAGATCTTCCTATAGTGAAATAATTATGGAACCTGGCACATATGGGACAGAGGCTGACCACAGGAAGTACTGGTTTCTAAACAATGCTTCTTTGATCATATTGCTGCCCTCTGATCAGATGCTTCTTGGCTGAAACAGTTCTTGGAATCCCAGGGAGAGTATCATTAAATATAATTTTCCTACTATTCCTGATGAAATGGAATGCAATAAGTGCTCATTTAGAAAACATGTGAGGTACTGGCCTCTTGATTAGCATTAGACAATACTAATTAGGGTAAGCAGTATGTGGCAGTCTTGGCTGGAAAGACAGCAATGAATTCATTAGGGAGAAGGAGGCAAGGCTCAGATAATTTATATTGACCGCAACATGAAATCAAGTCATATTCCAGAACCAGAACTCATTAAAAAGTGCAGTGGGAGAAATGCGAGCAGAGACTGATTTGCTTAGAAGCTTAAAGACTGGTGGGAACAAAGTATCAGGATACCCACAGCTTAAGGGAAACCAGGACTGCTCATAAAGATTTCAAAGGAGTCAACTTCAAGGACAGGGAAGGATTCGTAAGAGTGGTAAGGAGAGGATTATGTAGAAGTTATAAAGTGAAATTAGTGCAAAGGCAATCTGAGCTACACATAAGGAAGCAATTTCTAGCTCTAATTTTAATTAGGAGAACAGAATGATCTGTGCAGTGATGACCCTTGATCATTACCATCATTTGCAATTACCCAGCATTCACATGCAATAAAAGAGGAGAAATTAAATATAGACACGGAAGAAAGGGCATTGTAACCAATTTTTAAAAATCTTCCAACTGCCGATGAAATTGTCTAAAGTAAAATACCCCAGTATAACAAGCTTTTGACTTATAGACATTCAGTTTATTATCTGAAGAGCTACTACTGCCTTCCACACTCACTCCCTTTCCATCTCTGATTTTCCTGCTGTTCTGAAGGAAAGAACTCCCTGCTCAATCACATGTACAAAGAACTCTCAAGAGAATCCTCAGTGGAGGAAAGGGAGCAGTCGCTGCTTTCGCCACCAAGGCCTACTCCCAAGCAACCAGCTCTCCCCTTTCCCAGAGATCCTTCTCTTAACCTCTAAAATGCTTTGTTATCTCTATTTTGCTATCTTAAGAAAGAAGAGTCATTTGGCTCTATGATCCCCTTTCACATATGTAAATTCTTTTCTGTATTGACCAGATCATATTAGTTATTCACATTATGAATCAGACCAAGCTTCTAACCACCAACTATAACTGTCTGAAAGAAATGGGAGTTTTGATTTAGAATGATTAAAGGGGGAAAGAAAGGGATGCATTACATTCAGAAAATGTATGTACAGGGGTATGACGGGGAAGGGGCAAACAGAGGAGTAAGGAAATCATAGGATTGGAAGTGCATCTGTTGCTTAAAGGGCTGCAAAGAGAAATGAGAACACAGATTGTGTTTACCTTTTAAAACCTTCCAGGAAGACTCAAAAGAAAGCAGCAATTGTCTTTTCCTCCTTTTCCTTCTTCACCTAGTAGCTACATGCTTTCAAAACCCAGAATTCAACCCAATGTTCAGACTAGAGTTGAGTTTCATGTTAACATAGATGATCTTTTGTGTAAGTCAGGAATCTGTGTGCTATAAGAATTCTCCATTGTAGCTACTAGGACCCTGGCTCTCCTCCAGCCCCGTGGTGATCCACCCACAGGGGCCTTCATTCTGTTCGGAGCAGGCCAGCTTGTTCCTACCCAAGGTCTCTGTACTTGCTACATCCTTCACCAACAACAGTCTTCTTCCAGACAGCTTTCAGATTATGCTGATCTCAGAGTAAATTTCACCTCTTTACTATGGCCTTCTCTCAGCTAAGCCAATGTTGCCTCCCTGCCACTCCAAAAGCAACTAACTTCCTGTATCTATCACCTATCTTCTTTCTTTCATAGCGCATAAAGGTCTATTAGGAATTCTACTTGCGATTCATCTATCTTCTTTACTAAAATCAAAATGTTGCAAAAGTGAGGGTATAATATCTTGATGGTTGCTATATACCCTCTCTATGAACAGTGCCTGGCTGTCCTGAGTTCTCCATGGTCACTGATTGTTCAAAAAAGAACATTAACAACCATGTAGGACATTTCTTCCTTTGTAACTTGGAAATATCTCCATTATGAAGATCATCAAAGGCATTGCTGATAAAGATCTCCAACTGGATATTTATGGCTCTAATATCCTAGTTAGGTCTCTATTATTGTTTTAAGTTTACTATTATTTTTAATGCCCAAGGAGCACCAATGAGAGCCCACTTTAAGTGATTATTTATTTGTTCATGCCCAGATGAGTTCATTTTAGTTAGACTAAAAATAAGACCCTATAGTGACAACATAGACTTTATGTCCCAGGGGTCTGAGAAAAGAAGTTTGAAAATACATGTAGATAGGTTTATAATTCCTACACTGCATTTTCAAATCCTTTTTATACTATTGCCTGCAATCTTCTACTTTTGTATTATGCTTATTTATATTCAAATTTTCACTCTTAGTTCTTTAAGAATTGGGATTCATGTCTGATTCCTCCTACTACCAAATGTTTAATATTGAGTTTTATATATATATATATATGAGAAAACATATATATATATACATATATATATGTGATAACTGTATGCGATGGTTCATTTTCCCAGTCACTTTGAATGGACTGAAAGATGCCTAGGAGATTTATAAAGCACATTTCTAGGTATGTCTGGGTCATGTGATTTCTGGCATAAGCAATGGTTTAATCCACTGGTGGACTCAAATTTTGTAAAGACTACTGGGAGTTGGTAGAATTGTAGAAGATGAGGTCTAGCTGGGCAAAGTAAGGGCCCTGGGGATGTGCCATTAGGGGCTACCTCTTGACCTGCCTCTTCCTGCTGTTCTGCTTTCTGTCCTCCACGAGGTGAGTGACTTCCTGCATCACATGCCCCCACCACTGCAATGGTCTGCTTCACCATGGGCCAAGAGCCAAAGGAGCTGAGGACTATGGACTGAAATCTCTGAAACTATGAGTCCAAATGGAAGTGCCTCCTGTCTTAGGTTAGGTGTTTCTGTCAAGTATCCTGTCAATGTGTTTAGAAAAGGAACTTCTACACTGGGTATGTCCTAATAGAGTAGGAAATTATTACTGAGAAACACAGACTATTTTGAACATAAGTATGCATATATGTGTACTTCATATACACAAAAACACAGGTTTGAGTAAAAAACATGAAAAATCAAATGTGTAAAGTTCTAGCTCTAAAGTTTGTGTTATCACAAACTGAACTTTCTCCTCAACAGGTTACAAACCTAACACAGGTGTGTTGCTACCCCAAATCTGCACTGAAAGGCACATGTGAGACACAGTGTTTACCCTGCAGTACAAAATACACTCTTTAACATGAAGGGGTTGTTTGTTGCACATTACAATTTTTATGCGTTTCACAATGATTCTTGTGCCAGCTAATTGCTAACAGGAGCAAACAGCACCCTGCCACATGCTCACAACCACATGTTCTTTGGTTATTTCAATAAGAACTGGTCTGGGTTTAGAGCAAAATAACTTTACTCTGGACTTTCTTCCCAAATCTTATCTGATAAGCAACACCCCCCCCCCCCACATGGACATCCAGGGACAACATTTCGAGGCTCTGTTTTGCAAGAATAGGGAGGAAATGTTTTCAAGGACCAAGGCATCTTCAACGAAGCAATTACTTTTAAACTCCAATCAGTAGGGAAGAACATGAACTATAAAATGCTTTTTAAAAACTCATTTCAGAGTAGGAGAAAGTGACATTTACAGCAATACTAACAAAAAAATACAAACAAGTTGGAAGTATGTTGGCTAGGTAGGTGGTACCAGCATAGAGTAATGTTTGTATCTAGGTATGCAGGCAGAAGGAGGCTATCAAGGGACTCATCCCCAGCCCCCTTCTTGTAGTGTCTTGTGTTACTGTACTGGCTCTCATTTTAAGCAACTGTGTCAAGTTTCCCAGGCTGCTGGGAACTATACAAATACTTCTCTGGAGTCTCTGTTTCATCTCAGGGGGGAAGTTCATATTTCCAAAATGTATAGCTAGCCTTGCAATCCACAATGGTGCTATGGGAGCCAGAAATATAACTCTGATCATGAATGTAGCAGGTCCTAACTCCTGAACACTTATGAAACATCAGGTTAGTGATGCTGAGGGTTTTGTGTTTAGTACCTCATAACCTTTACAGTTCCATGAATAAAGTATAGCCTCTATTTTACATATGAAAGAACTGGATCTCAGAAACAGCTAAAGGTAAGTGGTAGATTTTGCATTCAAGCATGGTTTCCCTAATTCCAACTCAAAACTTTCATCTACCACATGAAGATTTTCCTTCTCTCCTGATCTCTAATGAGAAGTCAGCTTCCCCGAAGGACTGAGAAAAACTACCTGGATCCTCCAGGTGCAGGATCTCTATACCAAGTATAATACAGTGGGATATTTACTGTGATGAGGCTGGGCTGAGCTGCCGGAGCAGTTAAATGCATGGTATTGCTGGATCGTTCAAATCCACCACTGTTTAGTGAGCACCTGCAGTGTATTTACCACTTCAAACTATGGCAGAATTTCACTGAACATTATCTTCAGTGTTGGGATGGAACTCAGAGCCTTAAGCATGCTAGGCAAGCATTCTATCTTTGAGACACATGCCAAGTCCACCATGCCTGAATTTCAGAAATTAATAAGAAAGTCCTTGTCTTCACAGAGTTTGCATTCTTGTTTGGGAAAGAAACCAGTAGAGAAGTAACAAATGCTCTATATGGGAAGACTCGGTTCTGACCTGAGTGCTGACTGTTTAGGCAGAGGGATATGTCTGGACCCAGCCTAAGCTGAAGACACAGAGGAGCCCTACAGGAGGGATTCCTTGAGAACCCACAAGGGAACTGGTAGAGGTAGGTGAGCTGGTGAGCTGTGGGCTGAATAAGTGGGCTGGATGAGTGTTTACTCTGTGGTAGGCCCTGTGCAAAAGCACATCCTGTCCAGGAACCTCTCAGTGGAGTATTCTGATGTTATCATACAGGCAGAAGCTGAGGCACGGGAAAGGCAGTTATGCACACAAAGTAGCTCAGTAGCTAAGGGAGAAGGCCTGAGCTTGAGGCTCAGAAGAACTCACTTCAAAGCCCTCAATGAACAACTGCACCATGTGGTCTCATGGATGCAGTAAGCTCCTGACAGCAAGAAGGGGCAACTCGGAGCTCAAGAGATGACTCAGTGGATAAAGTACTGGCTGTACAAGTATGAGGACTGGAGTTGGGACCCCTAGAACCTACGTGAAGCTGGGTAGGCAAAGTGGTCTCCCTATAACTCCAATATGGAATGCAGAGACAGGAGACCCCCAGAGCACGTTGGCTAGCTAGACTATGCATATGAGCATGCTCTGGGTTCAACTGAGAGACCACGCCTCAAAAAGAAGGTGGAGAACAATTGAGAGAGACTCCAGACATCAGTCAGGCCTACACACACACACACACACACACACACACACACACACACGCTCACACTCTTGCTGTCAAATCTACCTGCACTCAAACCCACCCACACATATATATGAGCATGTGTATACACAGGCCCACATATCACTCACACATATACCTGAAAAGTAAGTAACCCATAAAGCAGACAGGGGAGGCAGTGACATGATTTAGTTTTATCTTAGACTCAAGTAAAGGTAAGGGTGAGATGGAGGCAGTGTCTTCTCTGTGAGTGGACTTTGTTCCTTCCATGATTCCTCTCCTGACTTCGGTCAGCCTCCACAGCCTGGGGCATTACTACACAAGAAGGGCAAGGTCTATTCCAATGAGGGATCTTTGGTGAGGCAGACAGCCCTTCCTACCACTAGTCCCCTTATGGTATTTGTCACTGGTCTACACTCTGTCAGGCCCTTTCCCCTAAATGGGGAGTTCCTGATGAATCATAACTCCATTCTGTGCTTTCTCAGGGGTGCTCCCTGCTCTCTGATGATGCTGTTTGTCTGCATCGCCACAGGGGTGGTGTCTGCTCTATACCCAGGAATTCAGGATGGCCATCTTGGATCCTTTGAGAACATCTAGTAGACAGGAGTGCTTGGTGACAAGCAAAAGAACACTGACAGTAAAAGGAGTCACTGACAGCCCAAGAAGATGTGACCATCACTACTAATCAACGTGTATGTTTTAAAATATAGTTCATGCTTTTCTAAGAACTTTCTGTATGTTAACTCATTTAACTATTAGTTTAAATCTTGAATGTTCCCCATGGGGCCATTTAAAGGTTTGGTTCCTAGCCCAAGGCATGATGGGAAGTACTTGGACTTTTAGTAGGTGGGACTAGTGGCAAGAAGTGAGGTCACTGAAGCATGCTTTTGAAGCCTCTCTCTTCTTCTAAGCTGCCATTAGGTGAATATATTTTCTCCATTCTGACCTTCTACCGAATGTGCTATATTGTTACAGGGCTAAAGCCAAAGGGCAGACCTCACATGGACTGAAACCTCTTAAATTAGGAAAACAAACCTTTCTTCCCTACATGTTGTCTCAGGGATTTTTTCATAGCAACAGGAAACCGATTAACACAATCACCACAACCCTGGGTATAAATATAATTATTACCCATTTTCCCAACAGGTCTGTATTCTGCTTGTGCCTTGGACAGGCAGGGTACACACTCTGCTCAAAGGTCCATGGTGGGCAGCCAGTAGGGCCAGGATTCAAGCCATAATTTTATTACTACCTTCTGCTAACTATCTCTCCAGGGAAAAAGAAGGGAGGCCCATATTCCAGAACCTTACCTACTAGATGCTACAGAGCAAGTGGGTGTGATATCCCTGTGACCTTAAGTGTTTATTATAGAAAGGAAGTACAATGTGATAAGAGATCTACATTTTTGAGCTGGAGAGATGGCCTAGTGGTTAAGAGCGTCGACCGCTCTTACAGAGGACCCGGGTTCGATCCCCAGCACCCACATGGCGGCCGAGAACCCTCTGAAACTCCAATTCCAGGAGAACTCCAGTTGCAGGGGAATCCGAGACCCTCTTCTGACCTCCGCGGCATTGCACGACACGGGTGCACAAACTTGCATGCAGACAGTACATTCATACACATACAGAAATAAAAAAAAAAAAAAGAGATCTACATTTTCGAAATGCTGGTGCTGATAGACATCGTAGTGGAAACAGGGCCCAGAACTTCCTTTACTTCTAAGATTAAAAAGCCCAGCCAGGCAAGAAAGGTACAGAGAAGAAGTTAATAACGGCCCAAATAAAGACATAGTTTCAATCCAACCTACTATTAATTAATTTATGTATTGCCACTGGGGAGGAGGCAGTCAGTATCAAGTTAGATTAAATTATGGAGAAGCATCATCATTGCTGTGACTGCTTCAACAGTAATTACTGAGCTGGTATGCCTTCCTTCCTGAGTAAAACCCCCTTTATTCTCATTTGCAGAATGCTTTGGTGTTCACCTGCCACCAGCTTCTTTTGACAGGGCTGACAAGCTTTTCAGATGAGACTAGTGACACTCTTCAAAGAGAACAAAGGAAATCCGATTTGTAAATCTTGGCAGGCTCCTGATCCAAACCTTGCCTCTGAACAGTACCAGCCTCCTGTCTCCTTCAAAGGGCCCCAGGCCCTGCTGCTGTGCTGCTGGCATACTTGCAAAGGCTACAGAAAGAACTGTGGACAGGCAGAGCCACTGACTGAAGAACCCTAGGAGCTCCTGGGCTCAGGCCCAGATTTAGTGCTGGAACCAGGGGATTTTGTTCTGGGTTTCCAAGTCTAGAAGACAGAGGACCCTGTACCAACTCTCTGCCAAGGTCAGCTGGGGGCTCAAGAGACATGCCATACCAAGCATGGAAGCTGTTTAGAAACTCAATAGCACACCAAAGTAAATGAATTAGTTATCCAATTAGGTTAGGGTAGAGCTAGAGTGAGAGACGCTGGTACTACTCAGCTCCTAGCTCTGACCACCTCTCAGAGGCTTGGCCCTAATCTTCTTGCCTTTCTAGTTGAGACAAGTTTAACCCCAATGCTGGTTCTATTTGGCCACAGAACACTGATTTTTCTACACTCCTGTCAGCTTCCAAGGCCTGGTCCATGAAATAGCCAAACTTTCCAAGATAAAGACCCAGGAAGCTCTTGGCAATGCCTGCTTCTCTTTCTGGGGAACAGGTCTTAGCAGGATTTAAGCCATTTCCCACAAAACCTATAAGGCAGATTCCTGAGCCTGGGTACCTCAAGATGCATTGTACTTGGCAGCAGGGCACTGCTGGGATAATTAGTTAAGACAGGGTTACTAGGGTGGCCCTCTAGTCTTATATGCCTGGTGTTCTCACAAAAGGGAGATATGTGGACACAAACATGGAGAGCACCGTGAAAGGATTAGGCTGCGCTGACCAAGACCAGGAGCAACCATAGTGGGAAGAGAACCCGAAATGGACCTTCTGTACCTTTGGGGCCACAGGACCTGCCTAGCCCTTAATGCCTCTACTCTTAGTCTCCAGAACTGTCAGAAAATAGTGCCTGGCATTTAAGCCACTTCATTTATGGTACTCTTGTTATATGATGGATCAATTGTGTGCCCTGCACACATTAATTTCTTCATACCACCTGTGGTGGTTTGGATGAGTGTCCCCCATAGGCTCTAGGTATTCAGACATTTGTCTCCAGTTGGTGGCGCTGTTTTTGGAGGTCTTGGAGGGTGTGGCCGTGCTAGAGGAAGTGCGTTGCTGGGGGCAGGCTTAGTGAAGTCAACAAGCCTTGTGATCTACAGTGTGCCCTCTCTGTTTCCTGTGCCTTTGTGAGATGTGACCCTCGGTTTTGCTGCTCCAGATCCAGCCACCACGCCTCCCGCCACAATGGACTCTAATTCCCTGGAACTGCCAATCGTAAGCTCAAATAAACTCTTCCTTTTATAAGTTCCTTGGTCTGGTGTTTTGATTCACAGCAACAGAAAAGTGACTAATACAGAAATTGGTACCAGAGAGTGGGCTTGTTGGCTGTGAAGAGACCTGACCATGTGGTATGTTTGGAGAAGTGTGGAAGACTTTGGTGTGGAACTTTGGGCTGGAAAGGCTGTTGACTATTGTAAGCAGAGCTTAAAGGGCCATTCTAGTGGAGCCTGGAAGAAAGCATGGCTGCAAAAAGATGTGGTCCCAGGGGAAAATAAAGACTTAGGCGCAGCCACGGGATATTTTGATAAAATTTTGGCAGCAGTTTGTTCACAAGCCCAAATGCTTGCCTGATGGCTAAGTCTGAAAAGCAATGGACTAATGTCTTTGGAGGAGGATATTTCAAAGACAGCCTAAGGGTAGAAATGGTGGTGGCTTTTAATGGTGAATTATACAGATCTACAGTGAAAAAGAGCAGATGGGCAAGAAAGAAATGCAAAATGTACAGTTTGGATCTGATAACTGCACTTAGGAAGATTAAAGGTGGGGCAACGCATGTGAGGAGAGGGTTGGATCGGAAAACTGCACTAAAGATTAAAGGTGGGGGCCAAGGCCTGTGAAGGAAAGTTTCCGTTTTGATAAGGAAGATTAAAGTGAGTTAAGGAAGGAGGGCCTCGAGATGTGACAAGTTAAACAAAGAATCAGTACCTTCAGGGCAAGACCACACCCAGCTAATCCAGCTTTGAAAGGAAAATATTGAAAGGGACAGAGAAAGTTGGCAAATGTGTTTGAAATGGGCCGGGTCCCCCGAACTTGCAGCCAGATTCGGCAATTTCATTCAAGTGGGTGCTGGCTTTAGAGGCATAAGTCCGCAAGAGTGAAGGGCTCATCAGTTCTTCCTCCAATTTTCAGAGAGCCAAAGAGGCCAGGCAGAGTACAGCAGGGGTGTCCCCTGAATAAAGAAGGCCCTGATAGGCCATTGTGTGAAGCTGTGAATGTGAAGCCTGGTGGGCATCGGAGACCCCAAGAAACATTCTAGATGCCAGACTGTGAGATATTTGCCAAGGAAAGCTGCATACGGGGAGTGGTACCACGCCTAAGAAAAAGATGTATGTTATTTGCAACAAAGCTGGAAGAGCTGACCATCTAAGCCCTTTGGAAGTCAAGTCCCAGAAGTTGCATGTGGAGCTACAGGACTTGGTGTTTGCCCTGCTGGTTTTCGGTCTTTTTTGCTCCAGTATTTCCTCAATATGCTTCTATTCCTCCCTTTTGGAATGGGGAATGTGTATTTGGTTCCCACGTACATTGGGAGTATGTAATTTGCCTTTGTTTACAGGAGCTTACAGTTAGAGATTGGCCTGAGTCTCAGAAGAGACCTTGGATGTGGACTTTTGAATGGCATTGAAACTGGGAAAGACTATAGGGACTTTTAAGGTTGGAAATGCATTTTGCATTTTAATATGGTCAGGAGCTATGGGGGCCAGGGAGTGGAATGTGGTGGTTTGGATTGAATGAGTGGTCCCCCATAGGCTCTAGGTATTCAGACATTTGGTCTCCAGTTGGTGGCGCGGTTTTTGGAGGTCTTGGAGGTGTGGCCGTGCGCAGAGGAAGTGTGTTGCTGGGGGGCAGGCTTAGTGAGTTAACAAGCCTTGTTGCTCTACAGTTGCTTCCTCTCTGTTTCCTGTGCCGTTTGGAGATGTGACCCTCGGTTTGCTGCTCCAGATCCAGCCACCCACGCCTACCACCACCATGGACGCTAATTCCCGGAACCGCCAATCGTAAGCTCAAAATAAACTCTTCCTTTTATAAGTTCCTTGGTCTGGTGTTTTATCACAGCAACAGAAAAGTGACAGAAACTTGTGGGCTGGGAAGATCATTGAATGCCTAAAGATCGTTGCGGTGGAGCTTGGAGCAGTTTTTGATTGTAGAAGAATGGAGTGCGTTTGTGAAGTTTCTAGTTTCAAAGGGGAGCAAAGATCATCAGGACTGTGTAATCTTGGGGTTCTGGGTCAGCGGGGGCTGGAGAATCAGCTGTAAGTAACAAGAGACCAAATCCTGAAGTGAAATTTTTGTGGTACTGGGGCAATTGATGCTGGTTAGCTGGGGCTGAAAAATCAGCTGTAAAGAACAAGAGACCAGCATCACTGAGGTGAATCTTCTGGGGAGAATTTCTTCAAGGTCAGCACACAGAAGCTGTGACCCAGAAAGGCCTGAGCCCCATTCGAGCCAGATGCAGGACGTGGTAGTGTGTAAGAGTTTCTCCTATATGGTTCTGTTTTGAAATTTGAGGGGGGGCACAGAGAGCAGCCGAGGCTTGGCACTGTGAGAGGTCAGGAAAGATCCATTGGTGGAAGTGCACCTCGTTTGCAGTGAAGACCCCAGGATTGCAGGGGTCATGGAGAGAAGCTGAGGCTTTGCACCAGGAGAGGTCAGAAGAGACCATTGGTGAAGGTTGCTGCCTCATGTTTCAGTGGCGACCCCAGCATTTTGGAGATGCCAGGACCGTGGGACAACCACCAAGAGCAGCGGCAGGTGTGAAATGGAGTTGGCCTGGGTCGCAGCCATGAGCTGTGTGTGCCATGGACGGCCGAGTCGGAGATGGGGAGCTGCCGAGACCCTTGGAGCCCAGAAGATGTGAGTGAATCCCAGGTGTCCCAGCCTTGAGCTACGTTTGCTGGACTTAGTTTTGTTTGAGAGTGCCCTGATTCTTCCCTTTGAAATAAGACAGTACTTGTTTTGGATTTTACAGCAGCCCACAGTTAAGAGACTTTTAATAGACTGGACTTTTAAGTGTTTGGACATTTTAAGGACTGGGGGGCTTTTAAGGTTGTACTGTCTTAGGTTGTGATTAGTGTTAACATCATACTTGGGGATAAGACTGGGAAAGGTGGTGGTTTAATAGTGATGTGTTTTGTGTGTCAAGTTGACAAGGGGTCAATTGGGCTGGATAGCTTTAGTGTCAACTTGACACACTATTGGTGAGGGAGCCTCAATTGGGAAGTTGGCTCCATTGGATTGGTCTGTGGCCACACCTGTGGAGTATTGTCTTGATGGTCCGAGCAGTGTGGGAGGGCCCAGCCCCACAAGAGTGGGGCCACACCTGGGCAGGTTTTTGTGTAACTGTATAAGAAGGCAGGCTGGGCATGAGCCAGGGAGCAAGCCAGTGGACAGCATTCCTCCATGGCCTGTGCTTCAGCTCCTGCCTCCTCGGTGTTCCTGCCCTGACTTCCTTGTCCTTGGGCTCCTGAGTGATGAATGTGACCCAGGAGATGTAAGCTGAATAAACCCTTTCCTCCCCAAGTTGGTGTTGGTCAGAGTGTTTTGTCACAGCAATAGAAGACAAACTAGAACACCACCCTACAGGACTAAACCCTGGACAAGGAGCTTGAAGTCAAGTTGTTGAAGGAGACTAAAGTCAAGTAGGAAGCCAAAGCCCTGTGCATAAACACGATAAGGTGGTCTTTAGATGAGGGGGATGAGGAGGAAGAAGGCATGGTTCGTTCTGGAAAGAGAAAACGGGGAAGGAAGAGCAAAAAAGGCTGCACAAAGGATTGCTTACTCTCACAAGATGAGTCCCTGGGGGCTCCAGCTTTAGTAAAATGTTTAAAGGAAGGCCCAGTGATAACAGTGCAGAACACAGGAGAGTGCAAAGTAAGGGGTCAAAACACAGTGAGAGCCCACACACAGGAGAGCGCAAAGTAAGGGGTCAAAACACAGTGAGAGCACTCACACAGGAGAGTGCAAAGTAAGGGGTCAAAACACAGTGAGAGCACTCACACAGGAGAGTGCAAAGTAAGGGGTCAAAACACAGTGAGAGCACTCACACAGGAGAGCGCAAAGTAAGGGGTCAAAACACAGTGAGAGCACACACACAGGAGAGTGCAAAGTAAGGGGTCAAAACACAGTGAGAGCACACACACAGGAGAGCACAAAGTAAGGGGTCAAAACACAGTGAGAGCACACACACAGGAGAGCGCAAAGTAAGGGGTCAAAACACAGTGAGAGCCCTCACACAGGAGAGTGCAAAGTAAGGGGTCAAAACAC
The DNA here is from genome assembly GCA_009823505.1 of Rhizomys pruinosus. Taxonomy (NCBI): domain Eukaryota; kingdom Metazoa; phylum Chordata; class Mammalia; order Rodentia; family Spalacidae; genus Rhizomys; species Rhizomys pruinosus. Next base: position 441,328 of record VZQC01012801.1, read on the forward strand.
AGTGAGAGCACACACACAGGAGAGTGCAAAGTAAGGGGTCAAAACACAGTGAGAGCCCTCACACAGGAGAGTGCAAAGTAAGGGGTCAAAACACAGTGAGAGCCCACACACAGGAGAGTGCAAAGTAAGGGGTCAAAACACAGTGAGAGCCCTCACACAGGAGAGTGCAAAGTAAGGGGTCAAAACACAGTGAGAGCCCACACACAGGAGAGTGCAAAGTAAGGGGTCAAAACACAGTGAGAGCCCTCACACAGGAGAGTGCAAAGTAAGGGGTCAAAACACAGTGAGAGCACTCACACAGGAGAGTGCAAAGTAAGGGGTCAAAACACAGTGAGAGCACTCACACAGGAGAGTGCAAAGTAAGGGGTCAAAACACAGTGAGAGCACACACACAGGAGAGTGCAAAGTAAGGGGTCAAAACACAGTGAGAGCACACACACAGGAGAGTGCAAAGTAAGGGGTCAAAACACAGTGAGAGCACACACACAGGAGAGTGCAAAGTAAGGGGTCAAAACACAGTGAGAGCACACACACAGGAGAGCGCAAAGTAAGGGGTCAAAACACAGTGAGAGCACACACACAGGAGAGTGCAAAGTAAGGGGTCAAAACACAGTGAAAGCACACACACAGGAGAGTGCAAAGTAAGGGGTCAAAACACAGTGAGAGCACACAGAGACAGAAGTATTTGTAGCAGTATCTGACCACAGTCTAGGAAACACATGCCTTTCACCCCTCATCCCAAACCCCATGATGATTCTGATTCAGATCTGGGGTATAGAGAGAACATGTACACTCCTAAACGTTCTATGGGTAGGGTTAATAATCACCACAGATTCTGTTTAGACTTCCTACGGTTTCTCAGTGATGACACACAGAGTAAATAAGTCTGTAACACAACGAATTAAAATATAAATCATCTGGCAGTGTCTGAGGATTGGTTAAAACATCAATTTCCATTCTTTTTTAAAATTTTTTTTATTTATTTCCGTATGTGTATGAATGTACTGTCTGCATGCAAGTTTGTGCACCGGCGTCGTGCAATGCCGCGGAGGTCAGAAGAGGATGTCGGATTCCCCTGGAACTGGAGTTCTCCTGGAATTGGAGTTTCAGACGGTTCTCGGCCGCCATGTGGGTGCTGGGGATCGAACCCGGGTCCTCTGTAAGAGCGGTCGGCGCTCTTAACCACTAGGCCATCTCTCCAGTGTTATGATATGAAAAAATACTATGGAAGATGGTAAGCAATTTGGAAATGACTGATTACAAGGAAGCTATACAAGTGATGTTTTAAATACATTTTTGAATTGTTGAAACTTTCTGAATGGTTATAAGAAATGCCCAGTATTAGCCAGGTGTGGTGGTATATACCTTTAACCTCAGAACTTGGGAGGCCCAGGCAGGTGGATATCTATGAGGTCAGCCTGGCCTTTATAGTGAGTTCCAGGCTAGCCAGGGCTACATAGTGAGATCCTATCTCAAAAAAAAAAAAACCCTCTCCAAAGAAATGTGCAATGTTTTAACATAGAAGGAAATTGACTGCTATGAATATCTAATAGCACATGTGAAACTCCTTCATTACCCAGAGTCAGGATACTCTTGATAATTCTAGCTTTTAATTTTGGGTAGAAAAGAAATTCAGTCTTAAAAGATGCAGCCACAGGCTATATACCCTGTTACAAGGAAACCACAAGCCAAATGTTAAATAGAAAGTTGACCTTGACACAACTCAGACATGTGAGTTCTGGCAAGTTTACTTTAAACAACAACATGAACAAGCAGCCCCTACATAGAAAGGCTGACAGGCAGAGGAGAAAGTTTACAGAAAGGATTTCTCAGAGCTCAGCTTTCTGAGCTACAGACCTGGGCTCTCAGGACTTGCTCTAAGTTGTTGTATAGGTACACAGAGATGGAATGTTGGAAAATTCCTGTAAGGTGTTGGTAAGAAGCCAGCAGGACTCAAAGAGGCCAGTTTTCTCAGTAAAAGACTGCATTTAGACCAATAGGTTATACCAAAAAGACTCTCAATTCAACTTTTATGCCATTATATTAACTACGCTCCAAGATCAAACTAGAGTACTCTCTTCTCCAGGGAGAATTACAGGCCCTGCCTAGGAACAGAAAGGGCTTTCCATGGGGAGTCAGAAGAGCTTCCAGCGCCACCTCTGCTTGCAGCAGCTCTGGGCTAGCTTCATCTCCCACAAATCTACTCCTCTCTCCTCATACCCTAGACTGTCTGATGCATTTCCACTTGCAGAAGAACCCAGGCTTTCTTCTTGGTGGCTCTGGTCTTGTTTGTGGTATATCTTCTACTTTCTTCCTGACACCTGGGCACCTTACTGACTTGCTCATGCCCTTCGAGTTTCAGTCCAAGGTTATGTATTTCTGGATAAGTCTTCCCTGATTCTCAAGGGCTGCCTCCATCCACCACACTTTAGGGCTGGCACTGGTATGAGTTCTAGGCCTGTATCTACCTCCCAACAAGCTTAGAGAAAGAAGCTCCACTGAGAGTACAGCACTAGTTTACAACATGCTTAGCACTCCCTGAAGAATTAGCAAATGGAGGACTGGTGCTCTACCCTGCAGCAGTCCCTGAAATGTCACACCATATCAGGAAGAAGAGCCGTTAAGGCTGCTTAGTCTTCCAAACTAGAGATGGACCTTTTATATTCAAGGAAAAAATGCTACTACCCATAATGGGAATTTATATCTTTTTTTTTTTTTATCAACACAGCCAAGTTGATCTTTATTTTTTTATTTTATTTTTTATTTTTTTATTTTTTTGGTCTTTTCAAGACAGGGTCTCCTTGTAGCCCCAGCTGTCCTGGAACTCACTATGTAGACCAGGCTGGCTTTGAAACAGACAGAGATCCACCTGCCTCTGCCTCCAGAGTGCTAGAATTAAAGGCATGCACCACCACACCAGACCTTTATTTTTATTTTTAAATGTATTTATTGTTTGAATTTTCTGTGTATGAATGTGTTGCCTGCATGTATATAAGTGCATTCAGGTTGTCCAATGACTGTGGAGGTCAGAAGAAGGTATCAGATCCCCTAGAACTGGAGCTACCTATGGTTGTTAGCCATCTGTGGGTGCTGGGAATCCAATCTGGGTCCTCTGAAAGAGCACCTAGAGCTCTTAACCACTGAGACATCTCAAGATGTCCTCTACTAAATGTAAGCTCTAGGAAGCTAGCACCAATCCCACGCACTGCTGAACGCCTAGCACCTGAAGCATACTGGGATCCTGCAAGGTACTCTGCGACATTATTAAATGAAGGGATGAACAACAAGTCTATGCAGATTAAAATTTCTGGGGGTGAAGATTCAGAGAAGGGATGAAACTTGCAACTGGTTCTGCATTGGTGAGCATACTTACAAATTGCTTTATAATCTCTAATCAGCTTTCCTGAACCACTTCCCTCAGATACAGACAGGACTATCCTTCAAGTTTTAAGATAAGGGAATTCAAACCAAAGACCACCCACTGTATCAGCTTCAGGTTCATTTCCTAGCCCTTTTGCTGGAAATAGGAATGAGATTAAAGATAGTGCTGGCTTCTAAATTGTTGAAGCACTCAAGGCAATAAACCAGTTCGGGGCAAGGGACTAAGAAAGCTTTACACAGATTCTCGGCACACTGCATCCAAAGGGAAACAGACTGTTCTGTCTGGAATGGCAAGTTTGAAGTGTGTCCACCCTATTATTCAGTTGTCAATTTCCCTGGCCAAGAAGCAGACATTTGCAGGAAACAATGGGAACTGCAGTCTGGCTCCAGAGATCTAGGCCCAGCGTACTAATCAGCAAGGACAACGCTCTGTCACCAAAAGGCCATGTCTCTGCATGGACAGGGTCCCTAGAGGGTCTCTACAAGACCACTTTGAGGAGAAAGAAAAGAAGGAAAAGAACAGCTAATAAAAATTAAATCGAATAAACAGACTAGCATAAAAATAAATATATACATATAATTATAGTTTAATTACAGTATAATCATCTACAATAAATATGCTTTATTTGTATTATACATCAGACTAATTCTTTTAAAAGAGGGCACATGGACAGATGACTAAAGATTTCTAATTTTTCTGTTCCAGGCTTTTTAAATCAAAATTGAATTTGTTGGAAAATGACAGTTGATTTCCCAGCATTGTAACTCATATTCCAAGAAGGGAGAATAAAACGTAAATGCTGAGGAAACCCAGAAATTAATTCTGGTTGGTCTTTTTAAATTTACATTTTACTTCATTTGGGAAATGAGATCACTCTCTGTCTTCTGTTTTGAAAATTATTTTCCACTTAAATGTCGAAACATGTTCAATACTGTTAGGAGGCCAGAGGTCGCCATAAGATTGCCAAATGGGGAATACAGGAGCTTTGGAGCTCTTTCTGGGTCCTTCTAAACCAGCTCCGTGTTCCAGCAAGCAGACAGATTAGAGCGGGCAGAATGTAAGACTCTTGTGTTTACTCTTTGCTTTGTTGAGTGCTGCAGCCATCGTTTAAGAGGTCACCCCCCCCCCAGGTAAACATAGAAAAACATCTGAGCACACACTAAGAGGGAGACAAAGAAAACCCAAAGCAGAGGAGAAAGCACACTCTGACCAGTGGCTTCATCGTCAGTTGCTTCGTTTTTAACTGATGTCCTATGAAGCTTTTTTTTTTTTTGTCTTTTAGAGACAGGGTCTCCCTGTAGCCCCAGCTGTCCTGGAACTATATAGACAAGGCTGGCCTTGAACTCACAAAGATCTACCTGCCTCTGCTTCCTGAGTACTAGGATTAAAGGCGTGCACCACCATGCCTGGCTCTATGAAGCATTTTAAACATTCAGCACAATGGCTTCTCATAGACCAACCAATAACAAGACTGAAAATGGGATGACAACAACCCCTCATGAAAGCAACATGAAAAGTGGTTGGAAGCTCTCAGCAGATTACCTCTGCTGAAATCGAATTATCCATGCTTTAGCATGCTGTTTAGAAGCTTGTCAAATATAGTCAGTTGGCTAACAACCACAATAAAAATTAGAATCTTTGCACCATCCCCTAAAGATTCCCTGTGCCTGTTTCCCTCTCCCATCCCAGCTGGTGACAACCTCTGATTGGTTTCTATACCTATAATCTTGCTTTTTCTAGAATCTTATGTAAATGAAATCACACTGCAGGTAGTCTTTGTGTATGTTTTATTTTACTCAGGATCATAGTGCTGAGGGCCATATGTGATATATTGTAGGTAGAATTTGTTCCTTCTGCTCAGCATAGCCCTTTCTCCACATCACTTACGTGTTTTCCCAGAATCCCTAACACAAGCTCCATGCTGTACCCTAAATACTATTTCTTGATTTGCCTTGACTTCATCCTCTTCAGAAATGTCAACCATGATTTTGCCTAGGTACAAAAAAATCATCTCCTTGGAGGGCCAAGCCATCAACAACTCAAACAATTGGAAATAATTGGACATAGCAAGGAAAAGAGGGCAGCAGACAAGAGGCCAAATTCTTGAAAGGTCTCTCCCTCCTCTCTCTCTCTCTCTCTCTCTCTCTCTCTCTCTCTCTCTCTCTCTCTCTCTCTCTCTGCAGGGCCTACCAGTTTGCCTATAACTCGCCATGTAAACCAAGTTGGCCTCCATTTCAGAGATCTTCCTGCCTTGGCCTACTGAATGCTAGGATTAAAGGCCTGCATTACCACAACTGACCAAAGAACTCAGGGTTATAAAGACTAGGTCAGTTGATTGCCAAAGACAGGCCAAACTTTGGACACAGGACTTAGAATAATTGAGCTGGAAGCCTCCTCCCTGAAGATGAGCTCTCATGGTATTGGAAGCTACTGTACAAGAGTGCTGCAGGAGAAAACCAATCAATGGTCCTACCCAGCTGTAAAGCCTAATAAACAACGACTGGTCCAGCAAACTATCAATTTTGGTGTAGTGGCACTTTTTAAATTATTTTCTTTTATTTATTATTTTTAACGTGTATGAATATACTGTCTGCATGTAGGTTGGTGCAATGCTGCAGAGGTCAGAAGAGGGTGTCGGATTCCCCTGGAACTGGAGTTAAAGATGGTTCTTAGCCGCCATGTGGGTGCTGGGAATTGAACCCGGGTCCTCTGCAAGAGCAGTCGGCGCTCTTAACTGCTGAGCCATCTCTCCAGCCCCAGTAGTGGCACTTTTATCTTAGGTCCAATTAACAGTGGTCTAATTGGAATTAAGGACTGTTAATGGGAGGGGGATCCTATGTGGTACTGTAAACATAGCCAAATAAATACACATGGCTAGAGAGGTCATAGATCTAAGACAAAAACCTACTTTTTCCACATCCCTAGACCAATGTAATTTGTTACTGTATTCTAAATATGCATCCTCACATTTACCCCTCATCAAAGAAGCTCCTTTCTGCAACAGATGGAGGCTATTACAGAGTTCCAGAACTGGTCAAATGCAGAAAATAAGTGTCTATGAGACACTTAATCCTAAGCGACACATCTTCAATGTAACTTCCATACATAGGATGGATGCATCTCTCAACTCTGACCAGAGAAGCTTCCTTATGCAGCAGATGGTGATTAACACAGAAGTCCACAACCGGCCAACGTGCAGAGAACAAGAGGCTGCAGAGTGCTTAGCCCTGAATAGGACACCTATAACAAACCTTTGTCCCCCAAAGCTCGGGGATCATTGTAGAAGAGGAGGTTGTGGATGACCAGAAGAGCCAGAGTCTCCAACAGCTGGTCATCTACTCATATGAACTCACAGCAATGATGACAGAGTGCACAAGTCCCATGCAAGCTAAATACCATCAAACGATATTGTGTAAAAGTTGAAAAAATTCAATAAAAAATAAAATAAGAAAACCATAAAGAACAACAAGAGACTGGGTCAGCACTAGGCTCAAAAAGGCTCTGCTGTGGTGTGTTCCCACTTTGAGGGGTACATGAACTACCCCTTGGCACTTGAGGATTTGGGATATCCAGGTGTTCTGAATGAGTGAATTTTTTTAATTGAAGTTTTATGTATTTCATACAGAACATCTCAATCAATCTTCATCACCTTTATACTCCCTTCCCCATTGGCTCCTCCCACAGCTCCCCTCCCCCCGCTGGAATTCATACACTCTGTCATCTGTGTTAAGGCCCGTTGTATCAAATTAGTGTCCCTGGATGTGCCTCAGTGCAAGTTCATCCACTGAGGTCTAGCCAGCCCATCCAGAGCACTTGCTTTAAGAAGATCAGCTCTTGAGAACAACAGCAAAAGAACTGGGGAAAAAAAAAAAAACCTCTGGAAAGATTCAGAAAAAGATGCAAGACATGTATGGCAGAGTGTAGGAACTCGGGTGGAGGGCATGGAAAGGGAAGTGACTCTAAATTTGATTGAGAAACGATGTATGGAAAAAGTTTAATGACAATAAAAATAAATTTAAAAAGGAAGTAAGTTTACAGAAAAAAAAGAGAAGAAGATCAGCTCTTGCTTACCCAGCAGTAATCAGCTGCCGATATTTCTTCAGCTAACATTGGAGCCTCCTGCCCATTTCCCCAGTTCTATGCTGGGTTTTTGTCTGCATGAGTTTGCATTGGTCTTGTGCATGCTGACACCACTGCTGTAGGTTCATATGAGCAGGGTCCCAAAGTTTATAGGAGTCTATTTCCATATGATCATGCGCCTTCTCCCTGGCCCTTAAAATCTCTCTGCCCTTGAGCCCTGGGTGAGTGAAGCTTAATATAGCAGTCATTTTCTAAGGACTCATACTCTGCAGACTCCTAATATTAAATAAGTGAATTCTTAAATAAATTAAATTTATCTAATTAAGTACTCAAAGTATTAAGTACTAAAAGGTACTAATTCTGAATCTTACTAACAGAGTCTACTGAATGTAATTAAGCACTTACTTGATGATGTCCAAACGTTATCATCATTCTAACTAGAACACTAAGCTGTTACGTAGATGTCCTCAGGGGTTACTATGTTGGGCAGACCAGTCTCCCTATTGTAAATGGCCCTAGACTATTGTCTTTTTTAAATGAAATCCCTATTGTCTCCTAACAGTCACTCTTCATACTGTTGATGTCCTTGGTTCTAACTATCTTTTCCCTTAGGAAATTTTGTAATTATAAAATATCTGCATTATACAGAAAAGTCCAGTATCCAAGAGCCGGCTATCCAATTTAACAAGTGCTTCCAGTTGACAGACTTCTTTTGGATCATTTTTCTCCAGTATTGTATGCTTGTTTTATGTTCTGAAAATAGTTTATCTTCCAAGGCACTTGGACAATAGACAAAAGAAATCACAATTCACCACAACCATGGCTTACATTTTGGTGAACTTTCTTTTTTTTCCTATGCAAGTGGGTTTCCCAAACCTTTATGAGCATGTATGTACAGTTTGGAATACCCCTTTCATAGTAATATTCTAGTACCTGTATTTCTTTAGGCTGCTATATACCTATTGTTATTTTTAGAGGCTTACAAGTAGAACAAGTTATCTAATCAATCTCTTCATTATTTATTTAGGATATTTCTAATTCTTTGCTATTATACATCAATTTTTAAAAAAATCTTTATAGATATCATATTGTCTAACCTCTTCATTCACTTTCAATCTACTCAGAAAGCATATCTGGGTATTATAAGGTTTGTATTATCTCCTTATCAAGGAAAATGGCCACTTGATGTCATCTAAGTGAGGGCTAGGAAAAGGTTTTATTTGTTCATTCATTCCATTCAAAACACTTTTGCCAAATTCCCACTGGGGTTAGAGAGATCTTTTTTTTTTATATAAGAAACTAAAAATGGGGGCTGGAGAGATGGCTCGGTGGTTAAGAGCACTGGCTGTTCTTGACGAGGACCAGGGTTCAGTTCCCAGTACCCATTTAGAGGCTAACAATCATCTGTAACTCCAGTTCCAGGGGATCCAAAGCCTTCTTCTGGGATTGCATGACATGGGTGTACTTATAAGCATACATAAAGCTAAAAACAGTAAGGCATAGTGCCTTCCCTCAATAAGCCCCACAGTGAGCTCGGGAGACAAGTTTGCTGCAAGGGGTCAGGAGCACTGCTGTGGTCACAGCCAGAGCCCTGCACTGAGGGTAGCTGTAGCTCTATCCACAGGAGGAATTGGGGTTTGCACAGCCAGGTGGGCAGGGGGACTCTGACTGGGCGAAGTTGGCCTCACACAATCTACATTGATCTGACCTTCACAAAGAGATGGCACCCAAATCTATGAATTCAAAGTTAAGCAGGCCAGAAATGTTTTCTCCAAAATTAAGTGTGGCTGCTGTCATTTTGGGTGAGGAATCACAGGTATCTTTTCTTAAGAGTTCCCTTTTCTTGGAGTGCCAGGGAACTGTTACATATGAGCTGGGTTGCACAGTTTATCACCAACCTTTCACATCTTGCCATCTGAACAAGACAACTATATTCCATTTCTTGCTCTGTTGACAAATGCATGAAAGCCTTTCTTTATTCTAAATACATATCAGGCTGAAAATAGGATATCAATGCCAAGAAACATGCTCATGGAGAAAAAGGCTCATGGTTTACTACATTTATATTATATATAATTATCTATAACTTTATATATAAATTATATATTTTATATATAATATAAACATATTATATATAAAATTATATATAAAGTTATATATAATTATAAAATTATATACAATATATTATATATTTATATATAATATAAATGTAGCAAATATATATATATTTCTTTTCTGAAGATCAAAGCATAAACAAGCAGGCAAAAGCCAATGAGCAGAAAGGTAATGGTCTGGTCAAACTTCCAGGTCCTTGTCTACTCATGGTCTCTCAGACATATGGATCCTTCTCTTTGGGGACTATTATAAGTCCTCTGCATGTATAGCTCTGAGTAAGTAATAGGAAGAATCTAGTAAGAAAAGGAAGGAGAAAGAAACAACTGGAAGGCTTAAACTCATGGGGTCCAATACATTCCCACAGAAACACACATCTTTTTTTTTTTTTTTTTTTTTTTTTTGAGACAGGGTTTCCCTGTAGCCCCAGCTGGCCTGGAACTCACTCTGTAGACCAGGCTGGCCTTGAACTCACAGAGATTTACCTGCTTCTGCCTCCTGAGTACTGAGATTAAAGGTGTATGCCACCACGCCCAGCTTAAAGACAGTTCTTAGCCGCCATGTGGGTGCTGGGAATTGAACCCGGGTCCTCTGCAAGAGCAGTTGGTGCTCTTAACTGCTGAGCCATCTCTCCAGCCCCAGAAGCACACATCTTTTTATGCAGCAGGGATGAGGGGGGTCACTTCTCTTTGAACCTAGACCTGGCCAGAATGAGTGCATCATCTAGAACATGTGATGTGGCAATGAGCTAAATAACACCAGACAGTTCACTGCCTCTAAACAGGCATCTTGTTTTTGCTTTCTCCTTGTTCATTTTCTTATTCCATTGTCTTCCCACATTTTCTTGCCCTGATGAAACAAACACATTGATTGCAAATGCTGACTGGAAAAGTCCCTTCTGGTAGTGACCTCCCAGTGACCTAAAGCAAACAGTACCACGTGACCTGCAGGCCGAGGAAGCTTGCACTGGAAGGCTTTACTTTTCTAGATACTGTTGCCAGGAGCACCTGAGCACCAGGACCCTGCTCCCTGGTTCCTCTGGGGGAAGGGCCCCTGAAGAGAGTTCCACTTCTCAAGGAACCTTCTAGGCTGTTTCAGAGAGGCAAGTAAGGGAAGCAAGCATCTCCCCAAAAGAGAAAAGACCACTCTAGCCGGTGGAGATGCAGGTCCAGAAAGCTCAAAGGGTGATACTTAAGGGTCTTGAACAGAGTCTGTCATCCTATTCGTGGAAAGAAAGAACGCTACAGGAAGCAAGGTAGTGCTGAGGACAGTTGGGAATTGCCAGTAACTTGGCACATACAGCTGCCCAAAGGACTCCTCTGAGATTTTTTTCATTTTATCAAACAGGACATGAAAAAAGAACAATGTTCTAAGAAAGAGTCCGGAAGCAAAGAGGCCTGTTTCCATAGTCTTCAGTTCATAGAAGAAGCAATGGTTTAGCATACATACTCAAAAGAAACCATTATCTCAGAAACAGGACACAGATGACACATCTAACCTAAAGGAACAGTCACTTCAGTGTCCAAACTTCATCTCTCATTTCTCAGCAGTCCAGGGAAACGCTGCTGTGGTCTAGCTTTGGGCCGGTTCCTCCAGGGCACAGAAGGGGTTTTTCTCTAAGATGCCAAGCAACAATGCACCAGCTTCACAGTGACGAGAGATTAGGGAGCCCTCAAGTCAGGCCAAAGGAGGCCTGAGTGGCACCATGGTCTATACAAGCCACCAAGTGCCCCACGATACCTTGACACCCAAAGGAGACCATCTCTTGAGGTCCAAAATTAATGTGTCATTAATGTGTCGATAGGTTGACTGTGAACCTATGCATGCCCTTTTAAAGTATGTGCATTCTATGTAAGGGAATCATGAAATTTCATACATGAAGAATTTATATGAGAAGGAAAGGGTTTTATCAACGAGGTTCTTGAAAAAAATACAAAATACGGATACTATAAAGTTAGACTAAAAGGAACCATAGCTGAATACCAACTGCAGTACTTTGAGGGGAAACAGGAATGTACTCTCTTCATGTTTTTCTATGTCTTTTTAATTTTCTATAATCTCTTTTCATGATTTTCTGTATATTCTTAATTTTCTACAATATTTTCAAAACCAAAAGATAATTTTTTTTTCTGTTTTATAAGTTTGAAGTTAAAAACTAAGTTGTAGGGGCTGGAGTGATGGCTCAGCTAACCACCATCTATAACTCCAGTTCCAGGGGATATGACACCATCTGCTGATCCCCATAGGCACTGCATGACATGGGTGCACTTACACACATGCAGGCAATACACTTACACATAAAATAAAAATAATAAATATAAATATTAAAAATAAATAAAAACTAAATAAACTAAGTTCTAAGAAAATAAACCTGCATTTGACATTGTTATAAATAGCCCCAATTCAATAAGAATTGCAATAATAATTATTTATACTTAAAAAAACTTGTGGCTCATGTTGATAAATATTTACTAATTATTTTCTCTTTGCATTAGTATATCCTTTGCATTATCATTTTATTTATAGATTACCCAAAATAAACTACCATTTTCATCCCTTCATATAGTTCTGTTCTATGATAAAGATTTGATTAATTTGTTATGTAGAAGCAAAATTTTTCCAGATATATTGAGGAACTGGATGTTCTTATTTAAAAAATGTACAGATGAGTTAAAAAATGAATTGTCTTATTTATTAGATTGTGGTGGTTTTAAGGGCTGTTAAGTCATTTGTGGATAGGATTCCCTTGTTATCTCTCCAATGATTCCACAAATTTCTTTCTGAATAGCAACAACTTCTAAAAGTATGAACCAAAATAAGTGACTTGATTCATCACTCAGGAAACCCAATATAGCTTCCAGTATAAGTCAGATTGTCTGTTACACCACACCACTAAACCACCTGCCAGCCTGCCACACTCCCTCCCAAATGCCCTCTGCGGCACAGTGCATTAGTTTCTTCCATCTCTTAATAGGGGGGGGGGAGAAAGGCAACTAACTAATAAGTGATTCTTGATTCACTGTTCCTAGCTAAAAAGAAAACATTTTAAAGACTCTACATAGGAAACGTTAAGAATAATGAGTAAATGTGGCAAGTTCAAGAGGACTGGCAGAGGATGGCACAGCGACTAGAGAAAGGCGTGGATACAGGGAAAAGAAGGCAGAAGGGGAAGGTGGTGAGAAAAATGATGGTGGAAAAGCACAGAAAGGTTACATAAGAAAGCAATTACAAGTGGTGGTGTATTTATGAATACAAATATATTCAAATAAATATATTTGAATATATATTTATTTGAATATATAAAATATATTTGAATATATAAATAATTTATAACAATGATGACTAAATTATTTAAAATCTAGGCTGCATTTTCATATCACTGGAAAGGCAATAATAAGCAGTTTCTTAAATTGAAAAATGTATAAATCATATAAAAGCTTTGTTGCATATCTGAGTAATGTCCAGTCTCCATAGGCCAATTTCTAGTTCATTATAGTTTCCCCTTTACTTAGAAGCAAAGTTGGAGAAAAATGCTTGAGCAGAGAACAGCCTTCTTCAACTCAACTGTCCACTTGGAGGTAACAAGCCAGATAAAAAAAGAATAAAATATAAAAAGAGAAGGATGACCACTCTGTGCTTGCCAACCTCAGCTTTCCTTTCTACACAGAGTACTACCTGCAGAGCTCTCCACTTTCTCTCTAAATGCACTAGCTCCCAGGCAGCACCACTCCCGGGAAGTCAAATGTAGTCTGCCCTACCCACAGGTCCCAAGTCTTTGTATACAAATTCACCAGTGCAGAAATGTCTTTCCTATTCTATCACTGACTCTCCCTTCTAGCCTTTGCTCCAAGGTAGCCATGAGGCTTGGCTTTCTACCTCTCTCCACATTCTCAGCCCTCACACCTTCTTCCACTCAGCCTATGAACAGCACGGGACCACCAGTATCTCCAGGGCCACTCGGGCATGCTCAGCATCCTATTCCCAACGTCATCAACCAGAAAGTGGACTCTTAGAAAATGCTGAACGAAGGAGAAACAGCTGGTTCTTTTTACACATGCAGGTGTGTGTGTGTGTGCATGTACACACATACCTGCATATACACAAAGAAACACTTAAAATGATATAAATTAATGTCATGATTTTAAATAGTGAAACTTTCTTACTCATGAAATTTCTATTGTTAACAACTAGTTTGCAGCTTCTCCCCCAATTATGATGAAAGAAGAGAAAGGGTGGAAGAGGAGGAGACTAAGACCATGAGATTTGTGCGTCATAGAGGAAGACGCTTGGCCTATCACAACCTCATTCTAACTGTGTCCTTGTCTCTCTGTGGCCACACCAAATAACCCTTCTTTTTATTCTGGATGAGTTCTCTTCACCAAGCTAAACATTGTCAGGCTCTCCTCTCCTTTTGACTCCATGTCACCCAGGCTTTCATTTCCCAACAGCCCTTGACAAAAATTTGTTCCACTGACTGTAACAACCAGCACCGATGTGGTCTGGCACTAGCCATCCCCCAGTGTAGGGGATGCGAGCTTTTGAAAGTCCAGAACAATGTGCGCCCAACACTGAGTATATGAAGAATCAAAGGCCCAGACTTTGTTGGCAACCACATAACCCTCCCCGGCTTCTACCTGCTCCTCTACCCAACCTCACAACGATCACTATGACAATCTAAAAATTATTGTCGCTGAACCTGCACTATGAAAAAGTGAAGAACACTGGAAAATGCTAAGAATTCTTGGTCCCTGGGTCCTTTCATAATGGGGTAAAAACATATGAATGCAAGACCTTAACATAGGATCCCCAAGGTTTTTAGGACCATTGTCATCTACCCACTATGAGAATATTTGGCTTGGCTAAGGGAGAATCTGCAAGGACAGATGAGCTTTGCAGCAGTCCCACAAACTGACCCCACAATTAGGGCTGTCCAAAAATAGAATGAGCCAGAACAGACTGCATGGCTCCTTAGTCATTACAATACTCAATCATGGCAGAGGACTGTTTGTCAGGGTCCCTACAGAACTTTCCAGTAGGGAGGGTGAAGAAAGCAATAATGACTTTCTCGTATTTAAGCTCTGGTCATTGTGTCATCCTTCAAGATCGTTTTAGCAGACCTGACCTCACTTTCTGTTCTCCAGCACCCTAGAGCAAGTTCAGGTCTCAAGCACTCATTTGCCAGTCAATACACAAACCAAACCACATTTCTTTCTTTCTTTTTTTTTTTTTTTCACATAAATTTATTTATTTATTTATTTTTAACAAATCTAGACCCGTGTTCCCGCTCATTCCCCCACCCCGCCAGAGCTCATGCATTCTGCCAGACATGCTTTCCATCTCTTAGTCATTCTCAATATTTTCCATGGGGAAGTTGACTGTTTTGAGCAGAAGTTCACTGTTTCAGTCAGTTCTTTGATGCAGTCTTTTCTGTTGTTGTTGTTTCCAAAATGCGTTATGCCCAACTGCTTTGGACAAAAGCTCAGGGGGCCCTATACAAGAAATACTTACAATTGGGTAATTGGCACTAGCATCCACAGATGAGGGATACCATTCGTCGTTTGTTTTTCTGGGACTGTGTTACTTCACTCAGCATGATGTCCTCTAGCTCCAGCCATTTTCCTGCAAAGCTCGTGATGTCGTCTTTCTTTACTGCTGCATAGAACTCCATTGTGTAGATGTACCACATTTTCTCTATCCACTCGTCAGTTGAGGGGCATTTAGGTTGGTTCCAGCTCCTTGCTATTGTGAAGAGAGCTGCAATAAACATGGCCGTGCATGTATCTCTGTGGTGGCGTAAGTCTTGAGGGTACATGCCTAGGAGTGGTATGGCTGGGTCGGGTGGCAAGTTCATTCCAAGTCTTCCAAGGGTTCTCCACACTGCTTTCCATAGTGGCTGTATGAGTTTACATTCCCACCAGCAGTGGATGAGTGTTCCCCTTTCCCCACAACCTCTCCAGCACTTGGTATCATTTGTTTTCTTGATCCTAGCCAGTCTTATTGGAGTAAGATGATATCTTAAGGTGGTTTTCATTTGCACCAAACCACATTTCTGAGTGCTTCCAAAAGCCTGTGACTGTGCCCAAGAGTCAAAGTGACCATTCACATTCTCTAAATGCATCTTCCACTGTTGTTTGGATTTGATTAATCTATCACTCAACAACTTTAGAATGCTGTTGTCAATTATTATTAAAGCATCATGAATCTCCAATTCAACCTACCATTTATGAATGATTATCATTTCTGCTTCAAACGTTCTGTAATATTAGTGACTATATATATTCAATTTCTTAGTAAAATTTACATATTAGAAAAAATGGGATTCTTATGGTGGCATATAATAATCTTTTTTCCTCAAACAGTGATATTCAAAATAGCCAAAACTACTAAGGAGGACAAAAAGAAATTCCTTTTTTTTGGTCTTTTTGAGACAAGGTCTCCCTGTAGCCCCAGCTGGCCTGGAACTCACTATGTTAACCAGGCTGGACCTTGAACTCACAGAGAACCGCCTATCTCTGCCTTCTGAGTGCTAGGATTAAAGGCGTGCGCCACCACCACACCTGGCCTTTAAAAAGAAAGAAACTTAGAAGTAAATATGGTAATCTATGTGTGATTGGTATATGTACTTGTCTACTAAAACTAAAATTAACCCATGGTTTACTAAATTTGCTTGGAAGTGCTTTCCCTACCAAACCACTCTGCATCTCATTAATCATTAAAAGAGTGACTGGGAAGGGGGTAGAAAGGAGGATGGGGCAAAAATACACTGCACATTTTCTGGAATGTATGATAAAACAGAAGGTTTCACTTCTCGTTCCAACTATTCTAGCACCTTCTCATTTTACCCCTTTTCAGGCCATGAAAGAGACTGTGCAGTTGGGCAGAATACAAGAATTCATTTGGAGAGAAGATTAAAACCTGGTCTGATGATAATGCCTTTGGTTACTAGACACATTAGTCAAACTAAATAGTTCACTCTGGGAGCATGGGACTCATTCTGCAGGGCTCCGAAAGCATATCCCTCTTCTGGTGGAAACCCGAGTCTGTTAGCCACAAGTGAGCTGCCATAGGGTTGGACAGTCCTCAATATTTTTCTGGAAAGCATTTTAGTTTTTGAAGTAAAAAGAGAAATTCAGAAGGAAAATTAGTACATGGCAGCCCAGCAGCACTCTCTGGCCCAGCAGTAGGCAAAGCCTCTACTTAAATTCCAAATTCGTATACTATTAAAGACCCCTCAGAGGAAACTGAGAGAAAGAATTACACTTAGGCTATAACAGCTCCAAATATGTGTGTACATGTGTGTGCTCACATGCCTGTGTGTAAGCGTAGGAAATACAAAATGGCTACCTGGGTTAAATTCAAACACTGCTTCTCCCTGCGTACAAGATCTCACACAAATTCACCTCACAATGTCTCTGACTTCTGGCTTGTAAGGTGGCACTAAGGATCCCAACTTCATAAGGTTGCTGTGAGGTCATGCAGGGAAATACAGATCATACCCAAAGCACAGCACACATATATATAGGTATGCCCTTGGTGAATACAATGTTCATTAGATCCAAATTGCAGTAGACTGATGTTTAATGGCTACCAGAGCCATGCAACTATATACTTAAAATACCCAATCACCTAAAGCATTCAACTAAGCCAACAGTGCTTAACCACCTCACTTGTAAAAGCTTCTCTAGGCCCTGTTTGCTTTGGACTAGTATTAAGGGTCTGCTTTCCCCAGAAACTGAGAGTCACTGGGTCAAGGCTGCTGAGACCCCTTTTCACCAGAGACTCAGTCAAGGACTGAGAATTTTCTGTGTGGTAGTGGAGGTGGTCATGTGGCCAACTTTGTGGGGAGTCCCTTCATGGTGGGGGCAGAGTCTGCCACTGTCTACTAGAATAAATCTGAAGTCAAAATATGGTTCATCTGTTTTGACTTGTGTACATTTTCTAACTACAAGAGACTATTGATAAGGAGTTGAGGTAAGTGGAAAAAATGATTGATTTCTCTGACAGCACAAGAAGTTTTCAGTAAAGGGCAGGGCAACTTACTCATCAGTTATGAACTAATGTTACATCTACTGCAGTGGTTCCCAGGTGTGCAGCAGAATTGCCTGGGAGACTGTTAAGTCATAAATTGCTGAGACTCAGCCTCATGGCTTCTCATTTTGTAAACCTAGGGCAAAGTTCTAGAAGATGCTGCAGCTGCCGGTGGTGGTAGGGGTACCATTGCTCTGTATTTAGAAGTGTCTCACTAACTGTAAGAAGTTCAGATCTAGAAAAGAGAATGAAAAACTCAAGAAGGACCTAGAGAGAGAATGACAAACTCCAGAAGGAAGTAGAAACACTGAAAAGATCCCATGCTGAAAAGGATAAGGAAACCAACCAACGAAGCAAAGAGCTACAGGAAGAGATTGAGAAGCTCCAAAAGGAAGTAGAAATACTAATACTAAAGAAATCAGAAGAGGAAATGAAAAAGGAAATCCAACCTAATCAAGAGGAAAGGAATGGAAAAAGACTCAGAAGCAGAATGGAGGAAGCAGAACAAAAAATATCAGACCTGGAAGATAACACAGAACAACTAAAAACCTCAAGGAAAGATTATGAAAAATTTAAAACTACACAAAAGTGGAACAACCAGGAACTGTGGGACACTATGAAAAAATCAAACCTCCGCATCATAGGAATAGAGGAAGGAGAAGAATCCCCAAGAGAATGGTATTGATCAGATCTTCAACAGAATAATACATGAAAACTTCCCCAAACTAAAAAAGGACAAACCAATACAAATACAAGAAGCACATAGAAATCCAAACAGACAAGATCAGAAAAAAAATTCTCCCTGCCACATCATAGTTAAAATGCTAGACACCCAAAACAAAGACAAAATCCTTAAAGCCACAAGAGAAAAACAAGTGACCTATAAGGGGAAACCTATCAGAATTACAACTGACTTCTCAATGCAAACTATGAAAGCAAGAAGAACCTGGAGCAAAGCATTCCCAGTGTTAAAGGACAATAGA
>VZQC01012801.1:461590-545913 GCA_009823505.1 Rhizomys pruinosus
AGAAAACCTCCCAATTAAAAGCCCAGGCCCCAGACGTTTTCACACCAGAATTCTATAAAACATTTCAAAAAGAACCTACAACCATTATTACTAAAGTTTAGAAGGATACAAGGGAATTCTCCCAAAATTCCTTCTATGAATCAGCACACTCTATTAACAAAACCAGGCAAAGATACAACTAAAAAGGAGAATTATAGACCCATCTCCCCAATGAACACAGAAGCCAAAATTCTAAACAGGATACTGGCAAACTGCATACAGACCCACATCAAGAAGATCATCCATCATGACCAAGTTGGATTCATACCAGGGATGGTTCAACATATGAAAATCAATAAACATCATCAAACACATAAGGGGAATGAAAGACAAAAACCACACCATTCATCTCAATTGAGGCTGAAAAAGTCTTTGACAAAATCTAGCATCCCTTATGCTAAAGTCCTAGAAGGAACGGATTGGAGGAATCATTCCTCAATGTAATCAAAGCCTAAACAGGAAACCCATAGCCAATATCACCTAAATGGGGAAACAACAGAAACATTCCCTTTAAAGGTAGGAACTTGCA
Source organism: Rhizomys pruinosus (assembly GCA_009823505.1). Taxonomy (NCBI): domain Eukaryota; kingdom Metazoa; phylum Chordata; class Mammalia; order Rodentia; family Spalacidae; genus Rhizomys; species Rhizomys pruinosus. The sequence goes on from VZQC01012801.1 coordinate 462,159, forward strand.
GCTGCCCCTTGTCCCACACTCCCTTCAATATGTGCTTGAAACACTTCTAGAGCAATAAGGCAAGAAAGGAAATTAAGGGAGTACTAATTGGAAAAGAGGAAGTCAGAACGTGTCCCTATTTGCTGATGATATGATTGTTTACTTAAGGGATGCTAAAAACCAACCAGAAAATTCCTAGAAATGATTAACAGCTTCAGCAAAATGGCAGGACAAAATTAACCTAAAAAAAAAATCAATGGCCTTTCTTACACCAAGAACAAGCAACTGGAGAAAGAATTCAAAGAGACCTTCCCATCTCAAAATAGCCTCAAAAACAATGAATTACCTAGGAACAACCTAACCAAAGATACCAAAGATCTCTACACAAAAAAAATTTTAAATCTTTAAGAAAGAAATGTGAAGAAGACATCAGAAGATGGAAAAAACTCCCATGCTCATGGATGGGAAAATTAACATTGTAAATTGTCCATTTACGAAACTCTTGTATAATTTTAACACAAATCCCTATCAAAATCCCCAGAGTTTCTTCACAGGCTTGGAAAAAAAAAGTCTAAATTTCATTGGGAAAAAAGACCCCAAAAGCCAAAATAACCCTGAGCGAAAAGAGCTTCATAGGGGTCTCTATACCAGACTTCAAACTATACTACAGGGCTATAGTCATAAAACAGCTGAGTACGGTCACAAAAACAGACTGTTGACCAATGGAACAAAACGGAGATCCAAATCTGAGCACATACAATTTCATCACCTGATATTTGATAAGGGCCAAGAACACAATGAAAAAGACAGCATCTTCAAGCAAGTGGTGTTGGCAAACTGGATCACCACTTGTAGAAGAATGAAATTAAACCCCAACCTCTCACCCTGTACAAAATTCAACCCAAATGGATCAAAGACCTCAACGTGGAAACCCCAAAGTCGTGGAGGCATAGAAGAAAAAGTTGCCAGAGAACTACAAGACATAGGCTAGGAAAGACTTCCTAAATCAGACAGAGTTGCACAGGAATTAAGTCACAATTGACAAATGGCCTCATTAAACTCAAAAGCTCTGTACATCAAAAAGAAACAATCAAGGAAGTGAAGAGAAAATCCCACAGTGGGGAGGAAACCTTCACTGCAGAAACAGCTGACAAAGCATTGATTTCCAGAATAATATAAACTACTCAAAAAATAAAGAAGAAAGAAAATAAATGACACACCAAAATAGGATGGAGCAAAGAGCTGAACAGAGACTTCACAAGTGAGGAATTAGAATTCGAGAAACACCTTAAGAAGTGTTCAACATCACTAATCATTAAGGAAATGCAATCAAAACCACTTTAAGATATCATCTCTCACCCAATAAGACATGGCTAGGATCAAGAAAACAATTGATACCAGTGCTGGAGGATTGTGGGGAAAGAGGAAACTCACCACTGCTGTTGGGAATGTAAACTCGTGCAGCCACTATGGAAAGCAGTGTGTAGAACCCTTGGAAGACTTGGAATGAACTTGCCACCCGACCCAGCCATACCCACTCCTAGGCATGTACCTCAAGACTCACCCACCGCAGAGATACATGCACAGCATGTTTATCAGCTGTCCTCCACAATAGCAAGGAGTTGGAACCAACCCAATGCCCCTCAACTGATGAGTGGATAATAGAAAATGTGGTACATCTACACAGTGGAGTTCTATGCAGCAAGTAAAGAGAAAGACAACATCACGAGTTTGCAGGAAAATGGCTGAGCTAGAGGATATTGCTGAGTGAAGTAACACAGTCCGAGAAAACAAACAAGGAATGGATTCCTATCTGTGGATGCTAGTGCCAATTCCTAGTTGTAAGTTTCTCTGGCATGGCCCCTTGAGCTTTTGTCCAAAGCAGTTGGGAGTGATCATATTGGAAACAAACAACAACAACAACACAACACAGAAAGGACTGCATCAAAGAACTGACTGAAACAGTGAACTTCTGCTCAAAACAGTCAACTTCCACATGGAGAATATTGAGAAAGACTGAGAAAGAGATGAAAAGCATGCTTGGCAGAATGCATGAGCTCTGGTGGGGTGGGGGGATGGGGGTGATACGGGTCTAGATTTGATAAAAAATATATAAATAAATAAATAAAAAAAAAGAAAAAAATAGTTCAGATCTGAGAACCTTGCACACCACTGAGTAAGGAGGGGGATCCACTCTCATTCAACATTTGTTAAGTGAATTACTAATGAATGAGCAGACAAATAAGCACCTCCAACAATACCACATTTCCCATATTTTTAATGTCAGCCTTTGTATTAGAAGTCAAGATAGCTTTCAATATCTTTTAACCAACCACATGCGTTTTAAAGTAGAAAAAGACTACAGTATACACATGCATGTGGACAAACACACTCCAATTATGGCCTGCTATATGTACCCCAGCCATTATCTCCTCCTTTCTTTTATGTACAAAACTTGCAGTGTCAGCTGCTCAAATGGTGGCCTAACTGCAGAATGCATCTCTCCCCTATCTGCAGCTATGTGTGCTCACCAGCAACAGCCCCTTTCCACAGGCTGAAGAGCGATAGGGTGAGAGCAGTGCCTTCAAAGAGATCTGAATTTAAACTTCTTACAGGGAGTCAAGATGCTACCCTACAGCAGAGGGGGCAAACATTTGTAAAATACTAAACAACAAGCATTCTTATCTTGGCAGGCTATATTGTTTCAAGTATTCAATTCCACTGTAGTGCAAAAACAGCCATATACAGGTGAAAATAAACATGTGACCACTGCAATAAAATTGATTTATACATTGGTAAGGTGGTGATTGACCTTTAATCACACCCTGGGGAGGCAGAAGGCAGGCAGATCTCTGGTGAGACTTCAAGCAGCCTGTCCACATATGACCTCCGGGCCAGCTGGAGAGGGAGACCCTGTAAAAAAAACTGAAACAGAAAGCAAAACAAACAAACAACAAACAAAGCTCCCAACTTTATTTATGGACATGAATATAAGTTGAGTATAATTTTCACATGCATAAAATGTTTACAATCATTTCAAAACTATAATTACCATCCTTAGTATATGGGCCAACTAAAACAGGAAACAAGCCAAATTTTAGTTCTGGAGCATCAATGTCAACCACTTTACCCTGGATAATGATGAACAAACACAAGAAAAGGAAGTGGTCCTAAGCTTCATGGAGTAGAGACACTACCCACTGTCCGTTTCCACCACTGGCAAGAAACTTTTCTCTTCTATAAGTAACTATATTCTGATGTGACTGTTCATGAAGTTAAGCAAGGTAATTGTAAAACCACAACCAAATATACAAAGTCTTATTTTGATGTGAGATGATCTAAGCTATTAGAATTGTTTAAAATAAAGAAAAATACAAGAAATAGAAGAAACTCAGTGACATCTTCTTGCCCTTCCTATAGGAGTCTGGGACTCAGGAATGCAAACTAGAGCTTTAAGGACTATAAAGCAAAGAAAAAGAGAGTGGCAGACATCTCACTTGACACACACACACACACACACACTCTCTGGCAAACACTCTATCAACTGAGCTACATCCTTGGCCCCTGGCTCTTTATTTTTGAGCATGTTGGGCAAGTGCTCTACCACCAAGCTACATCCTTAGCCTTTGTATATTTTCCTATGGCAAGTCCACAGTTTTCATAAGAGTCTTTGTTTTTGAGACAGGGTTACACTATGTGGCCCTGCCTAGCCTAGAACTTGCTAGACTAGGCTAGCCTCAAACTCAACACAGATCTGCCTGCCTCTGCCTTATTAGAGCTAAGATTGTATATGTATGACACCTATAATCTATTGTCTAAGTTCTATTTAACTGAATTTGTTATGCAGTACTTCATTTTCCTTATCATTATTTTTTTTTCTAGGACAGAGTCTCTTGCTGCTCAGGCTGGTCTTAGACTCCGAAGCTCTTGCCTCTGGGAGGAGATGGGACTCCATGCCTGGCTTTATTTTCCTAATCTTATTAACCAGAGCTTTAGAATAGGAAGAATGCCAAGCTAACAGAGTTCTTTTACCTAAACCACTAGCAGCCAGTGCAACTCCATCTCACAACAGGCCCCAAATTGCATGCCATGTGACTAGTGAGTCAAAGTAACACATTCCTACAGTGCATATGCCGGAGAGAATGCTCAGACATAACAGAGTAGCAGTACATGGGATCAAGATGATAGCTCTGTAGATGATTCTGCTAAAGGCAGTTTTTTTTTTAATTATTTTATTTTGTGGAATTACATTTTTTAAGGGAGTCCTACAGTATAATAACACAGTTTTTTTCAGATAGCATTGATGTTACTTAGTTTGTCATATAATTAGGTAATTGGTGCATTTGCAAGTTCTATGTCCAAATTTTGACAACCCAAGGTTCCCATAAGCCAATTGGGGAAGCCTTGTAATGCACAGGCATGTTGGATCAATTAGGAGTCCAGACTATATTCCTGTAGTCTCAATGATTCACCCTTACCGCTCCACGCCCTTACATGCTACCACGCCTCCCTTCCACAAGGTTGTTCCCCTGGGCTTTGGGAAGGGCACAAGTGGGTGAGAAAACAGTCTACTTTCTTTTGGAGTTGTCATTTTGGACTCTAGTCTGTTCAGGTTGTTGCCCTTCCATGGGTTGACAGCTTTTTCCAGTGATACCTTTTTAGTCATACTAACAAAGCCAAGGCAATTGGATGTACAGGCATTTAAGACAGTACTAATTATTATGTCAAGCTAATCTGTGAGCAAGACACAGATGCTTGGATGGTATGCTAATACCGCATAAACTGTGGTTTCTCGATAAAGGGTTGACAAGTTCTTATTGTGGCTATATAAAATCTCCTAACCACTAAAGGACAAACATAAGCTTGTGGCATCCACTGTGAGTTATTCCTCCAAGGAGAGAGCTAATAGCCAATTAGATTTGGGATATATATAGACACTTGGCTGCCACTGTTGCACAGTATCTCCAGGCTGTTGAGGTGTAGCTGATACTGACGGAAGAGTCTTGCTTGTCTCAGGGAGACCAATATTTTGCTGTATTGCTTTAGTGGCCTTTGGTAACGCTCTCTGGCATTTCAGAGGCCAACTGTACGCTAGCAAGTGACATCTCATAACATTTTTTCATGCTCACACCAGGTCTTCGACAACAGGGACTTACTGCCTTTTTCTTTGCAAATATCCCACTTATAGGCAAAAGGCCTTTATAATTTGGGGGGGCAGGTTTGAATCCCCTAGCCAACATCTCCTCAAATTCAATAGTAAAGTGTTTATAAGCTGTGTAATTAAGCGAAAGGCAGTTTTATGGCCAAGGCTTCCCCTGTCCTGTTTCCCCTGATCCTGATATCCTCCCTCTGTAGATGGAGTCCCGTCACCAAATACAGTTTTATCTGATGCAGACAAAGACTGGGCTTGATAGCACTGAGTATTAAAATGAGGGTCAAGAAGCCTAGCACCTTTGTCTCTCCACTTGCCATTTTTGATGCTGACCCTAGGTCACAGAGTCCCTATGTGCCAGCCATTGTCGTAGGCCTGGGAAAACAAATGGCAGTACACTTGGCTCTGAGCCCAAACCCTTAAGGAGCTCATATTCTGGTTGGAAAAGAAACAAAAGGAACAAGAAAATTAAATAAACAAACAAGCAAAGAAACAAAAGAACAGGATAATATCAGAAACAAACAAGCCCTACGAAAAGACATAAGCCAGCAGTGGGTGGGGGGGGCAGGTGGGCAGGTGAGGGGAGAAAGGCTCTGTGTAGAACAAATGGTGAAGAATATGAAGGTGCTCATGGGAAAATATACAGGAATAACTCAGGGTGGGTCGACAGGCTGCTGGGAAAGCTCTGTGCTGTCTTCACAACTTTCCTCTAAATCTCAAACTCCTAAAATTGAAGTTTACCTTTGAAAAATCTAAAGAGAAATCCCCATGGAAGGAGCAAGAGCAAGAGCAAGGTCTTGAGGCCTGCGCCTGCTTGGTGGTTCAGGGGGTGGTAGTGAGGCTGCCACGTGCAGCCGAGCGGGGTTGGTGCTGATCTGCCTGCTGAGAGGACAGCATCTTGTTCTGGAGTGGGTACAACTGGAAGTAGCATGTCTGATATGACGAACATTCTCCAAAGAATTTGCCTGCTTGCTGCTGCTGCTGCTGCTGCTGCTGCTGCTGCTGCTAAGCTCTGGGGCAGGGAAGGAAGTGCTGTGAGGTGAGGAAGCCAGGTAGCCGAGTGTAGCATTAGAAGATGGTGGCTTTAGAGTTACAGTCATGTCACATATGGCAGTAGGAATCAAGTACGGAGCTGGGGAGATGACAGCTGGGGTTGCTGTGCCACCAGAAGAACCTGAGTTAGCATCGCCAGAGCCAGACAGGGTAGCAAGGATCGGTCATCCCACCCTTTTATGGTGAAATGGGAGAATCCCAGGAAATTCTTAGACCAGCTAGCCAGGACATGCAGCCTCAAACAAGATAGTCTGTCTCCAACAAGGTGGAAGGCAAGGACTAACACCAGAAGCTGTCTTCTGACCTGTACATGTGCACCGTGGTATGGACATGCACAGACAGGGGGGTGGTGGTGATATGAGCCTAATGGACTTCATTTTTCCAAGTGTCCATTCAGCCTGTCATGCTTTATACTGCAGAAAACTTGTAACGCTGCAGGCTCAGGCATCACTTCTAAGGCCTACAGGACTTAAACTTTACCTAAAGCCCTGATGTTCCTTTTAAATAAAATGAATTTAGGAAATAAGGTGCTTTGGATTTAAAATTCTTTTGGTTTTGCTCACAATGGCAAAGTCACAAGGCAACAGAATGGTGGGTGATGGGGCCTCCCTGGTGCTGAAAACTGATTCCCATTCCTGTGTAAATAGCAGACACATAACACACGTCACCAGAAACGCAGAGTAATCTAAGGTATTACAGCTGCTAGGGGAGAGACAGGAATAGGAAAAATGTCTAAAAAAGACATGGGTGTGGCTAAAATGGTTGAGAAACGATGACTGTCATAAACAACCCTTGTACAACTGAACACACAGACAACCCCTCGGTTCCTTGAGATTCCCTCTTCCTTTTCTTCCCTCTGCTTAGCATGTCATCTGGCTTTCTGCTTCCGCTTTCTGGTTTATTCTGCTCCTATATAACATATATAGGCCATGATGACTTTGGTTGGGGCCAGATCCCTAGCCCTTACAATAGAGTTTGTGGTATGAAAAGGGGCTTATGGGTTAGATGTTCTCAAAGGTTCCTTCCAGACTGTAAAATTCTGTAGATTTCTAAGGCGCCTTTATAGCACCAGCACCGTTAGATATAAAAAACCATTTGAAAGCCATTCCAGGAGGTCATTCCTTGCATACCAAAAGCATCTCATCAGGAGGGGGTTCCCTGCTTGCAACCCTCACCCCAGCTGTGTTTTAGGAAGGCCTCTATGTATTTATCAAAGCAGAACCAGTTGGATACTTTGGTGTGCCAAAGCTCTGTGCAGCATGATAAGCCTGAAGACTTTCTAGGGTCAGCATCAAGATGAGGCCAAGTCCTACTCTGCTCCCAATTGTCAACCAGGAGGTGGTCAATTATTTGAGAGCTTTTTCTTTGGGTTTGTGAAAAGTTCATGTGGTATCAGTCTGTAGCAACAATACAGATGCATAGCCGTTTCATTTCTAGATCTGGGAAAAAAGTTGCAACCATGCAGTCCTGCAGCAGCATGCAGCTCTGGATCTCAGAGTTCAGGCGTGGCTTCTGAGTACCTTTTACTGAGTGAAGTAACCAGAATGCAGTTCAGAGCCCTGACCTGTAGATGGAGAACAATCCATGCATATCCCCTCACCCCCCAGGTGACTTCACTCATAAAATACAGCCAGAGAAATGATGCATTTAACAAATAGCCTTGTCCCTATAACCAGCCATTTGGCTTTTACTTACCTCTTTAAAAAACATTTAAAATTTATTTATTTTATGTGTATGAATGTTTTGCCTCCATGTACATTAAGTGCATCCATGTAGTGCAATGCCTGTGGAGGCCAGAAGAGGGCATTGGATCCTCTATAACTGGAATTACTGACAGTTATTAGCCACCATGTGGGTACTGGGAACCAAACCTGGGTCCTCTGCAAGAACAGCCAGTGCTTTAATGGCTGAGCCATCTATCCAGCCCCTATGTACTTAAAACCAAAAACCTTGAAACACCTTTAAGAAATTTTTACTAAAAAGCCTTATGTGTAATGGATGAAAATTCTTGAGTGCTTATTGAAACTCTAGAACCCCAGGAACATTCCTGGAAAAATAGAAAGGTAATTAAGCATAAGCACATTTTTTATCCTTAGAAATGGAGGCTCCAAATTGAAGTCACCAGTTAAGGTCACTGAGAACTCCAGGCTAAACTAATGGCTCTCTTGTGCACTGTTAACAAACGCTGTCTGTTATCAAGAGAGTATAGACTGTGTCTGCTAACGGGCCACCCTGCTGCCACAGGAATGAGGGGTCACGAGCGACAACCAGCAACTACGGTGAAGAAGCAGTGCTTGTGCCTGGCTCACAGCGCACATCCGGAAGTCCCTGTGTGGCATCCCTGACAGAGGGTTCCAGAGCCTTCCAGAATCTTTCCAGAGAACCTACTGCTCTTCCTGACAGTCTTTGCTGCTGGCTGTTCCCCAAAGTCAGATTTAGAAGTAGTATATGGTATCTCACCTGTCCTAAGGTGGCATAGCAGAAGCTTTGGAGTCAAGCAAGCCTGGTTCTGTGACTTTGAGGAAGCTAAAATTCTGTGTTTTGGCCTATAAAATACAGATAATAACAGGACCTCTTGTGTAGATTTTCTGAGAGGATCAAGTGAAATAATGCACCGTGCTGTGTTTAATAGTCACCTAGCACATAGATGAAATTAAGCAAAGTGTATCTGCTATTAAGTATTACTGCAATCACACATTCTCCATTAAACTACTAGGCTACTCAACAAAATGGTAGTTTTCTAAAGCAGACTCATTTGTTAGTATAAGGCATGAGATTGCTAGCTGTTTACCCAAATACGGCCCTCCTTTCCTACAAAGCAGAAGAATCACACCAAGACCCCTCTGGGGGCTTTGTGTGCCACACACTTATTACCTCATGTAAGATCACACTAGGGGAAGAGGAGTGGACCCCCTATATGGAAAGGAAATAAACTTTCTGAATCCTCTACACAAGGTTGGGTCTATTTGTTATTGTAGCTGAACTTTTTATGCCAGAGTGACCACTCTCTATGATTTATCTTAAAATTTACAATTCTGTGAACGTGCTAAATGTCAGGATCATAGCCACAGCCTAAAAAGCAGCTCAAACAGATCACAGACTATTAGAGGAAAATTTTCTTGAGCCATCCCTCGGTCTTACTGAAAATAGGCCTCCATCCTTCCTTCTTTCCTTCTCTTCCTCCCCATCCTTTCCTGCCCACTCTTCTCTTTTTCTCCTTTTTTCTTTCTTGATAAGATCTCCTCTAACACAGGCTGGTCTCGAACTTGTTATGTAGCTAAGGCTGGCCTTGAACTTCTGAGTTCTTCCTGCTTCTATCTCCCAAGTGCTGAGACTACAGGGTAAACAAGCTACCACATTCAGTCTTTGATCAATATTTCTAACATAACAGAGATGTCAGGGAGTCCTCAGGTATATAAAAGGGTCTGATCAGAAGCGAAGCATAAAACTAACTAAAAGCTTTTAAACTGTTTGGGTTCAAAAGTATTTCAAGGAAAATGTGAAACAATGGCTGTTTTTAGGAGCCATCTAATTTGGTCCTCAGAGCCAAAGGCTTCCTGGTAAAGGACATATAAATGAATAGTTTGGCAGACAATCGATCTCTTTAAATTCCTACATTATGAAGTCGATGCTACTGCAGAGTGGGGATACGGTGATGAGAGTAGAACCATGAAACATGTCTTCTGGAGGCTCACAATCTAGTAAAAAAAATAACTGGAATAAGAACATAGAATGCTGTCTGGTGTGTCTGTTATAACTGATAACAAGGAAGGCATTATCAGCTCACATTCATCGAATGTTCAACAGGAAGGAGCAGACTGCTGGGATTGGTCAATGTGACTCTCACAACAGCTCTGTGTGGCAGATATCATATTCATCATTTTGCACATGAGAAAATTATGCATTAATTAGTTGCCCAAGATCATGTGGCAGTCCAGACTCAGGGTGTTTAACAGCAGTGACAGCTCCCTTAGTCAAATAAAGTTATGATGTACAAAGAAAATGGAAAAAGGAGGTTCGGAATTTGCTGAGCAGCTCTTACCCGATACTCTGATACTGCTCAAGCTAGGGGAAAGAGATTACTAAAACTGCACTAACCATTGGTATCCTTCTGGTCTCTTCTATTTCTGATCAAGGAGATCAGTAACGGATTGAGGAATTATTCACTCACATCTCTCCCTCTTCCCTTGGACAGAAAAACACTTCTTTGACCTATGGGTCAAATGGATTTGACATTGTGACTTAATTTGCTCAAAGGAATATTACAGGCATGACATGAAGAGAGGCCTTAAATAAGCTTCCATGGCTTGGCTTGGCACTTGTATTCTGCTGGCTCACAGAAAGCAAAGCCAGCCCTTAGTAGCCACTGCTCCTTTAGCCTGGTTCCAGAATGTACACACATGAGCAGACTTGAGCTCAAGGTATGGTAGATTAGCTATCAGTAGCCTAAAACTGAGCTAATCAGCTGAACCTTCTCGATTGGCCAAACCACACCCACACAAGCACAGTGCTCAGTGCTGAAAGCCACTGCTGGTGTTTGGCCATGGAATGCCGCCCAAGGACCCTGGATCAGGGTCTCCTGCCTGTGGTGCTGTTCCTCAGAGGCAGTGGAAGAGAAGACTTAGTAGAAAAAGCTGTGGCACTGGGGGCATGCTCTTAAGGTAGTTTTGAGACATAAGACTCTCCTCTATCTTTTTTCCCGGCTGCCATGAGATGAACAGAGACCCTCTACCCTCCATTCCCACCACAAGATGCTGTGACACCACAGGACAAAGCAACAGGGAAGAGAGGCTGGGACTAAAGCATCTGAAACCTTAAAATAGAAACTTTTACTCTTTAAAGTTGATTTGTTTATATGAATTTGCCCCAGAGACAGAAGCAACTAACACAGCCACCATGCTTTGGGATGCTGCATGGCAGACAACTAATGTATCACCATTTTATATTGATGGAAAAGACTAAATTACAGGTACAAACATGTATCTCACATTTTAATTTTTCCCTTGAATTTCATTGATGTGTGGACATTCTATCACCCCAAAAGCCCCTTCTCAATTATGTGAACAAACATGGTAATAGGTGAAAACACAGAGAACAGATTCATTTGTTCTCAGTTATGCGACGGTTCATTTTGACAGTATAGTGTCTACATCTCTCCTCAGGATGCAAATGTGGAAGGAAAAGTAGTGCTAACTTTTCATGACAGACCTTCATTAAATACTACCTTCCAAATGAAAAGGGTTCAATATGATGAAATAATACCTCCCAACACTGAAGTCTACTCCTGGCCTCTGTATAACCAGGGAGTCCTTTGTCAGTATGTGTTCAGTTACTACTTTCAAGCCCATTTTCTTTTCTGTTTTTATCCTTTCCACAGCCTATCACATTTGTAAATAACCAGTAAAATCTATGCAAGATTTTACAAAGCTGCTGAAGAAAAAAGTTAAAGGAATCTGTAGGATCTCAGAGTTTGGAAACTAATGAATATTATTTTAAATATGAGTATAGATAATCTTTTTACTCCTGCTTAAAAATAAACACTAAATGGGGCTGGAGAGATGGCCTAGCAGTTAAGAGCGCCAACTGCTCTTGCAGAGGACCCAGGTTCGATCCCCAGCACCCACATGGCAGCTAAGAACTGTCATTGACTCCAGTTCCAGGGGAATCAGATGCCCTCTTCTGACCTCTGTGGCATTGCATGACACGGGTGCACAGACCTGCATGCAGACAGTACATTCATACACATAAAATAAATAAATAAATAAATAAATAAATAAATAAATAAATAAATAAAATAAAAAACAGTAAATGAACTAAATTAGTCAAATGAATTAGTAAAAATGTTTATTTGTATATAAATTATAATAGCACCTGTGAGCTTAAGAGAAAATAAGTAAATTACTTTTAAAGAGAACTAGATTACCAATTAGGGTTTACTTAGATTCCTCTGCAGCTTTGAAAGTGGTAATAGTCTTTGTGTGGTGATATACAAAGGCCCAGTGGCAACTAACCATAATGAAGCCACATGATGTCACACATCCTCATTTGGGTCTGGAATCATTTTGACCCCATGTGATGATACTACCTGACACATAGGTCAACATGTGCAGGCCCAGACTACCCTCCTACCTTCACAGACCATCCCACCCTCACCCCTTGGTACTGTCTGCCCCCTACCTCCATATCCAAATGGCTTACTGGACTCCCCTACTCCATTCAACCCCCCCTCAGAGACACCTTCTTCCCAATAGGCCACCCTAGAGTCCCTCACTTCAGATAGGCGCTCAAACTGTCTTTTCACTCCTTTATTTTTTCCTTATAGCATTTCATGTGTTCAAAATTATTTTACCATCCTATGTTGTATCTGCTTCCCCCACAAAGAGAATTTATCTGCAAAATTCACCACTGTATCCCAGATCCTAGTCAGTACCTGCATAATTGGTGCTTAGTTAAAGTTGTAGATGTTACAACTTGGAAAATGGAACATGAAACATTTAATACTTATTAAATCAGCCTGTTTGTCAAGACAAAAATCTTTCAAAACATAGAAGCTCTGGCGAGGGAAAAGGGTAGTAACCAAAGGGCCGGTGGGGGAACATGTTGAAAGCCATTTTCTTATTCACCTACTGCTAGGTCACACAGGGCTGGACTAGCGGCCCAACTGTAAGACCGTGGCACATTCTAGAAAGGGGGGAACTAGTGGCATGCAGCTTTTAGGATGGAAAGTGATTTTAAAAGTAACAATCAAGTATCACTGAAGAATGAGGCATTTTAAATATTCTCAACAATGTGTAAACAACTTAACTATTGCGAGTTTCCCAAAGCCTGTTCTGGGGTTTTCCTGAGGAGCTTCCAGCATATGCAAGTGTGACATTTCCAAGACTATTAAAGAGGTATGTAGCACTTAAAGGGGAGGGCACAGAATTTTGTTTTAGAGGATGTTCTTGAATTCTTCATCAAAGCACTACAAATCCTTTAACAACAAACCTTTACAAATATACATCAAAGCTCTCCCTGTTTTTCCACTGCTTAGTTGTTGTAAGATGAATAAAGTTTTTCTGTTTATGTTTATGTTTAATAAAGGTCTCTAGGTGCTTGAAATACATTTTCTCTAAAGTAGAACATATAAATGTGTATGTGCATGTGTCTGTGTGTGTGTGTGTGTACCTAATCATGTTACCTATTTTCTAATTATATGACCAAGTATCTCAAAAATTTGTATCTGTATAAATAATACTGTTACAGCTGGCATATTTTGAAACAGCAAGAATTTGTGTATAGAATGTCTCAACATCCCATGGATCCCTAGGACCACTCAATATGAATTGTACAAACACAAACCAATACTTTACCAGGGAAATCTATGGCTATCAAAGATCTCCAAGTAAAAATACTTCATCCCAAACAGAAATACACAAGGTTTTTGATTACTTTTTCTTCCACTGCACTACACAAACATGAAGAGGACACAAGAGCAGGTGTTGTAGTGAAGCACCCTCATGGGGGAGGGGGTAAAAGGGCAAACAATCATATCTTTTAAAATATTTTATCACTTTAATTTTTTGTGTATAAGTGTATTGCCTGCGTCTATGTAAGTTTACTGGTATCATTCAATGTCCATGAAGGTCAGAAGAGTGTCAGAATCCCTGGAACTGGAGTTATGGATGGTTGTTAGCCGCCATGTGGGTGCTGGGAATTGAACCCAGGTCCTCTGCAAAAGCAGCTGGTGCTCTTAACTGCCTAGCCATCTCTCCAGTTCCAATCATAGCTTTATTAACATTTATGGAGGGTTCTTAGTTGTCAGGCCCTTCATATGCATGCTTTATTTAATCTTCACAACCACACTCTCAAGTAAGTCCTATTTCTATCCTCATTAGACAGAAGTTGAGGCCCACAGGACTTACAGAGCTTGGCTAAGGTCACATGCCAGTTGGGATTCCAAAAGTAGAAGCCAGAACTGTCTACACTCTTGCACCAGTCTAGTTCCTGCAGAGGGAACCAATAGAAATGGGCATTTTCTTCCCCCAGAACTCACCAGCTAACACACAAACATACCTATCCATTTTAGAGATGCAGAAAAGGAGGTGTTGAGAGGTTCCATAACTTGATAGAGGAGCAAAGACCGGATTTCAAGTGAGGCTGACTCAGTCCTGCCCTGCTCCCTCATTTACCCACTTTTCAATCACCCCACTGCTTCTCCACAGAATTAGTATCTGGACTAAATGATCTGTATGTCAGTCTGGCTGGATCTAGCTAAAGGGTCCAGCTTAAATAACAGGATGCTCAAGGTGTCTGCTTAAGGTCTCTGATAGAAATGCTATTGCTGATAAAAATACTCCTTAATCCGACGCCCTCTTCTGACTTCCATGGCATTGCACGACATGGGTGCATCAACCTACATGCAGACAGTATACTCATACAAATAAATAAATAAATTAATAAATTAATTAATAAATACTCCTTAATACAATGCTCCTAAGCTGACCATAGTTACATACAATAAACCCACCACAAGTGAAAAACATCATGAAGAGAAAAGCCTCTTAATCTACCTAACCTACGAAGCATGCCAGCTAACAAGTACAGTGTTCTGCTCCTGGGCATGTAGTTGACCTGGGGTGTGGCTCACCACTCTGCCTAGCATCAAGAAAGGATCACATTACATATTACTAGGCTGGAAACATTCCACATTCAAACCTTGAAGGAGGATTTCTACTCTTGTAGCATCATAAAGTAGAAAACAAATTGTAAGCCAAACTATCATAGATTGAGGGCTATCTGTAGAGTCTCAAGAATAAGACACATCTTTTAAAAGTTTAGTGTAAAAGAAATATTTTAATCACAAAGTTTTTATATTAAAATGGTTTTATAAAGTACAAAGAAAAGTTTAAAAGGACAACTCTAACCTACTATTCTTTTCATTCTCTATACATTCTTTTTTTAATTTTATTTATTTTTTGTATGTGTTATGAATGTACTGTCTGCATGTAGGTTTGTGCACCCATGTCATACAATGCTGTGGAGGTCAGAAGAGGGTCTTGGATTCCCCTGGAACTGGAGTTATCCTGGAATTGGAGGTACAGATGGTTCTTAGCCGCCATGTGGGTGCTGGGGATCGAACCCAGGTCCTCTGCAAGAGCAGTCGGTGCTCTTAACTGCTAGGCTATCTCTCCAGCCCCATTCTCTATACATTCTATAGTTGGTATATCTTCCTAGTGGAAGCAATGGTCTTCAAGGCTGGCTGTACCACCATTCCTATGTGCTTCCATAGGAGAAACAATACATTGCCAAATTCCTCACTGAATATAGAGACTACATGGAATGGCACTGTTTACACAATGTCTTAAACTCATCAGTGATAGCTACCAACATTTAAAGATAGATTTCACATAAAACAGTAATTCCTAACTTGTCTCTCGCAAATGACAACAACAAAAGCATCTATCAACAAAAGGCCTATCACTGCAGATACATCTGACAAAGCATTGATTTCCAGAATATATAAACTACTCAAAAAACAAAGAAAAAAGAAAAAAAATGACCCACTCAATAGATGGAGCAAAGAGCTGAACAGAGACTTCACAAGTGAGGAATTAGAGATGTCTGAGAAACACAAGAAGAACTGTTCAACATCACTAATCATTAAGGAAATGCAAATGAAAACCACTTTAAGATATCATCTTACTCCAGTAATATCTAACAGGGCAACACTGAGATGAGGCTGGCCAGCAGGTGCATTGAAAGGCAAGCAAGGGCTTTCCTGTTCATCAGTCTATTAAATTGAACTCGACCATGCCACACATATATCACGTCCTGGAGGTATTTTGGTTTGAGACCCATAGGCCAAAGACTTCCCAGTTCGATCACTTCCACTCTAATTGTATAGGTGAGATGGTGGTATAGCTTCAAAACTATTGCAGATTAAATGCTTGTCTCGAGTACATGTGAATCAATAGAACTGAAGTTTGAAAGAAGACCCTTTCAAGAGTTTGATTCCTTTTGAAAAATGCCTTAAATAATGATGTCATTATTTCCTTAAGGTGAACCAATGAATTCAGACCTTGGCAACATGTATTAGCATCAGCTTCAGAGTGTTAGAAACAGATGCTCAGCCCAGACCACTGCAGACCAATTACAAATACTAACCCTGCTGTATTTTCTCTAGGGTCCCCAGTGATTTTGATGCAACCATGCTGAACCCTACTAGTATAAAAATCCAATGGCTTGATGGTGTGACTTATATATAAATCAACGGCCACAGGTGAAAATCCTCCATATTTTACAGTGTGCATCTGATAAACACTTAGGATCCTTTTGAAAGGGCAATAACATTTCTTACCTGAAATTCTTGCCTGGTATTTGAAAATTAAAGAGCAAATATTTAGGTGTGAGCCCCTGAGAGTACTAAACAAAGCCAGCATGGAAAACATTATTCGGCTAGGGCTGAAGCTTTTTATGGGTTTCACGTGAGCTGAAAAATACCTGTGTAACACTAGCTGTGTCCTGAGGACAAGTCTTAGTTCAGAGTTCACCAGTCATCAGATTCCCAAACACAATAAGATTGGCTTGCAGAGGAAAGCAGCAAGGCCCAGAACATGCTGATCTAAAGCACAAACCAAAGCTTTCAGTACTATGAACCTAGCTTGGTTTACACAGAAATTCACCCCCCCCCTTGATTTCTTCATTTGAAGTTGGATACTCAACGAATACAGGGATAATTTATGCTTACTAGCATGATTCTCAGTTTACTTAGACTGCACAAATACATTATAGATTCTGCTACTTTTGCATGACTTCCATGTCATTTTGCCACATATGCAGGATCAGGGGTACTAAATCAGCTTTAAATGTGTCCACTCAATGAGTTATACAACAATAGGGTGCTTCTATCTTAAGTCTAGAACCTGAAGGTTAAGGTCTGGCATGATACAAAGTATTCTTTCTGTGGATGCCACCACCAGAGCTGAGCAGGGAAGGCAGAGCACCCAGGGTTTTCTTTTACAGTGTTTACATTTAGCAGCCAGTATATGCCATTAGTGCAAATTCTTTTTTTTTTTAATTTTTTAAATTTTATTTATTTTTTATATGTATGAATGTATTGTCTGCATGTAGGTTTGTGCACCCGTGTCATACAATGCCGCAGAGGTCAGAAGAGGGTATCGGATTCCCCTGGAACTGGAGTTCTCCTGGAATTGGAGTTACAGACAGTTCTCAGCCGCCATGTGGGTGCTGAGGATCGAACCCAGGTCCTCTGCAATAGCAGTCAGCGCTCTCAACAACTAGGCTATCTCTCCAGCCCCCATTAGTTCAAATTCTTAAAAGATATTAACATAATGGTGTACCTTTACTTCTGAAGATCCAAAGCAAAGGAGAAGCTTACATATATGGATGGGTTAGGTATTTACATATTTATCCCTCCCCCAAATAAGTATCAATGGAGAGAAAACTCAGGAGCACCTTTAGATAATCAGTAGCTATAATCCTGTTGGAACTGACACATTACTGTTTGAATTGTTTAGTGTGATGGAGGAATGCTCACGTGTTCACAGGTCTTTTTTATTTTTTAAATTTTCATTTTTAGGTTTTTTTAATATAATTTTTTTATTATTAAACTTTTTCCGTAGGTCATATATCATTTCTCAATCAAATCTAGAATCACTTCCATGCTCTCCACCCCACTGGAGTCCCTGCACTCTGCCATACATGTCCTGTATCTTTTTCTGAGTCTTTCCAGAGTTTTTTTCAGTTCTTTTGTTATTGTTCTCTCCAACTTGTATTGTTACAGTATATATACATATATGGTTATATATACATAAACATATAGATACATACATACATACACATATCACTTGAATTGTAGGATTTTTTTTTCCTAAAAGATGTCATGTTTCACAAGTCTTCTTAAGGGTGTTTTCTTCCCCCAAACACCTTGAAATACTGTGAAACACTTCTATCCCCAGACAGATGAAGCTGATTCCCCAGCTATGCAAGTTGTTCCCACCAGTCTTTCTTTATGGAACCTTCTATTAAAATGCAAACATTGGCAGGATACAGCAGCAGCACACACCACTGCCACTGCTCAGGAGGCAGGAGGATCACCAGAGTCAGCTCAGGTGACACAGCGTGATTCTGGGGGCTGGGGTGTGTGTGTGTGTGCAAGGCAAACATTTTATAAAAAATCTTAGGCTGTAAGAACTACTGGATACACAGCGATACCTGACTCTTGCTTCCTTGACCATTTTACTGGTCCTGGTTTCCTCTTGTGCAGGGAGGATTATTATATTATTATATTGAAGCAAGTCACTGAAGGCACTTGATAAATAATAGATAAATGATATCAGAAACAAATAGGACTGTCAGAGCTGCTCAAACTTGAAAAGCTCAGATTTGTTTTGGATTCAAAATCCAGTTCTTTCTACTTCAGCCCAAGTTTCTTCCAAATAGTCCTCAGCCTCTTTCATGCCAAATAGTTTGGCAAGATGTGGGAGAAAAAAACACTTTTGTCTTTGCACCATTTAGATCATGTAGGCCACAGCATGTGTCAGGAAACAAAATGTACCTGCAGGCAAGGGAAGAAATAATTTCACTAAACTTTACAGTAGCCCCAACCTGGAAAAAGCAGAAATTTCTACTCCAATATGTAAAAATAAAATTAAGTTCCTTTTTGCACTCTCCCCTTTTAAAGTTATTCTTCAAATTCCTTTAATATAAACTATCCTGGACTAATGTATATTTGTATATATGCTCCATAAACATTCAAACCCATAAGTATATATCTCTTATATGGGCATAACTCCAAAGCCTAGTTTCAAAGATGTTATCCAAGTTTCAAAGGCACTTTGTAAGTTATTTTTTTTCATAGCCCAGAGTACTGCTGGATTTTCTCATTCAATTTCTGGAGACATTACTGGAGGAAGAGGACAGGAAGATGATAAGGCCTTGTCTTCTAGGAAGGAGCTAAATTTTGGGGGTGGGGGATGCAAAGCACACACAGAATAGGACACACCATGCGCAGACAGGGGTCAGGCACTGCACTGCAGAGGGAACAACCAGTCATAATAAGCATCTTTACTGAGGTGAAAAAAGTTTCTGTCCTGAATGAAAATATTTGTTCTATAATCTTACCAAGCGAAACATGGTAGTTCATTAGCATGATAATATATTTAGCTTCAAATTGGGAGTCAGTTACTTCCAGGATGGGAGGAATGTCTGTTTCTCAGGTGTGCCGGGGGGGGGTAATTAAATACAAAAGTGATTTCTTATATTAATAAATGATAACACAAAATTGTACAAACTAGTAATACCAAAACATTATAAAATCAAAATCACAAAAGAGGCTGCATGTATATCAACAGCCTGACATTTCACTAGATAACTGCTTGAAGTTGCACACACTGGGGAATTGCTCATATGAAAATCATTTGCATTAATTTCACTTTCTGTAGGTAAAAAGATAAACCATTCTTTCCTCAAGCATAGGTGATCAAGGTTAATTGGGAATTATTAAATTTCAAAAATTGCTTTCAGCCTCATATTATCTTTGTTGGCAATATCATATAAAGGCCTAAGATACTTGTCAATTTGCAAATATCCTTCTTTCATGAGTCATAAAATCTCAGGATGTCTCAGCTTTTCTTGTGAACAGACTATATATTCTTTTACTAATGGTAACTTCTTGTCCTTATTTTTTAATGTACATTCATGCCAATAAACAAGAAATTTAATGGGGTATCTGCAAAGTAAAGCATCTGCGACTGCTCACCTGCATTACTGAGCACATTCCTAAAAGAAGACTTTCACCCTAACTATACACGCTTCGCTCATCCACACTAGCTTCTGGCTCCATACACTTGAACTCTCCCTCTCTCCACCCCAACAGATGCCATAGTTTACATTCGAGCTTCATCAATACTCTCACCGAATCCTTTGGGTAAGGACTCTAGGTGAGCTGGGCAGCAGCTAGACTTCCTGGAATGCAGTTCCTACCCCAGGATGGTCAGGGAAATGACTAGACACAGAGATGACACTATGAGCTACACCAACACCTCCTACCAAAGCCAAATGAATCTATCTCCAGTTTACCTTCTCCTTAGCCCAATGTCACTGAATCCATGGAGAAACGTGACAGAAGTGAAAGGAGAAGGAAAATACTAGGTAAGTGTTGGAAAAAAATCTGTTTTCATGCTGTACAAATTGCAATCCTATGAATGCAGTGTTACAAACACTATCAGGCCTCCACCATGGCCTCAAAATGACATGGGCTCAGAATCATATTCAAAACTGGCAAGAAATGTTTTGTATAAAGGAGAAACCCTGGAGATTGGGATTCATAAACTTCACAATAAATTTGTTTCTATATTTCATCATGTATTTTGTCTGTGTTTATCTGGTCTCTTCAAATACACTTTAATGCCTTAGAGATAGGAATTACTGTTTCAAGTACTAAAAGGTGAGAAGCACATACAGATATACAGTTTCATATACACACCAATGGTATATAGACATATGTTATTTACATGTATTATACTCTATAGGCAACAATCAATCTTCCCTTATTTGGAGTTTTGCTTTTTGTGTAGTCACCCTCAGTCAGCAGCAGTTTGATAAATAGAAAATTACAAAAAAAGGAACTTTTCACAGGTTTTAAATTACATGCCATTCTAAATAGTGTGATAAAATCCTGCACTGTCCTGCTGTCTCACTTGGGGCATGAATTATCTCTTTGTGTAGTGTGTCTACTACCCACTCATCAGTCCTAGTAATTAAATCAACTGTCCAGAGCTCAGTTATTTTACTTAATAGCAGCTCCAAAGTCCAAGAGTAGAGATAGAGATGTTGGCAATTCAGGTGTACCTAAGAGAAGCATGCAGTTCTACCTTTAAGGGAAAAGTTCAAAGTTCTCAGCAGTATAAGAAAACAATATGTGCTGAGTTTAATAAGAAACTGAAAAAAAAAATGAAATTTGTGTGCTAGTTTTGCTGTCACACCTCAAACTGCCAAAGTTTACAGCCACAGAGTGATTTAGAATATAAAATGAAAGGCATTTTGAAAACCACACATAAATTTCTGATTATCTTTAGTTCTGATTTCCAGGCTCGAAGTCAGCAGGAAACAAATCTATTACCTATTAGACTATCATGAAACAAAATGAATTAATGCAACTCAGCAAGTATTCCTTCAGGACCTAGGTCACATCAGCACTATCAAGATCTGAAGGCAGGGGCAAGGATTGAATGGTGGGAGAGACAGGAGGAACAGAACAAAAACTAGAAAAAGAATAACTTTTTAAAGGGTTTGGGAACATCACCTCTTACTTCTCAGATGTTGGTCTAAAACAGAAGGTCTGCGGCTTCCAGAAAGCCCCCATGGCTGAGTGTCATCGCCTGATGCAGCACGGAGGCTTCCTCCCTATCACATGGGAAGAAACAGGTTCTCTGAAAAAGAGCTGTCAGTTCACATCTCTAGAACTGTCTAGGTAGGAGATGTCTACAGAATATAAGTACTCAAAGGAAACCATCTTCTAAATAACATGGAGACTTAAGTTTGTCTAATCAGTTGCAAGCATAGTTTTGGAATCTCTATATTGCAATCACATGTCAGAAATTGTGTATGGTAAAAGCAAGCATTCAGATATTGGCAAAAAGTACTAAACAGAACATTCAATAGGGATGTTTCATACAGGTGATTCAGCTGTCACAGATAAGAAATGAACAAGTAGAAAAACCACTGAAGACAGTGAAATGCGGTGTCGTGTTAGCCGTGGGGGCTCTGTACCCGTATCATTGTGGCCTGTGTGTGTGTGTCCACATTTTAAATCTCTCAGCTCTCTACCCAAGGCCTTCTTGGAAAAGCAGACAGTAACAAGGATCTTGCTGCCAAGCCGCAGGATGTAGACAGAGAGCAGGGAAGGCAGCAACAAGCCTTTCACTTATTCACTTCTTCACTGTCGTTCCTTCTCCCTACTGGACAGGTCCTCAGGGGAATGTGCCCACAGGATCAAGGCACAGTGCCTCTTTCAAGTCCTGAGACTTTTCAAATAAATCCAGGCCATGGGAAAGGCCATGATGGAAGCTGCTGGCCTTGACACACTTTCCTAGTCCACAGTGGCAAAGGCCCTTGCCAGCATCTGAAGTACTCTGGCCACACAGAAGTAAATGTGGCCAAAGGATGTGGCACATAGTAGACTACGCAAGGGCTACTTCCTATGCTCCATCCTTCCAGGATGCCTTGAGGATCTTCTAGTTGCTAAAGTGCCCCAAACAGCACTGCAAGTAGGTGGACACAGCTCTACTCACAGCCTCTAATATAGACTTTCATATGAAGGTTACATACCTATTTACTTACCAAATACACAAATGACAAGAAATTGCATGATACAGATATTAAAATTATAGAGAGTCTTTTACATTTTTTATTTTTTTTTTTTGGTCTTTTCGAGATACGATCTCCCTGTGTGTAGTCTCAGCTGTCCTGGAACTCACTCTGTAGACCAGTCTGGCCTTGAACTCACAAAGATCCACCTGCCTCTGCCTCCCAAGTGCTAGGATTAAAGGCGTGCGCCACCAGCCTGGCTCTTTTACATATTTAGCCTCGTTTACCCTTATTAATACTCCATGGTGGAGATGCTGTTATCTTCATCTTCTAGGAAAGCACTGTATGGATAAGTGGCCTGTCCACATCAGGGGGTGCTAAGCTTCAGCGGTGTATACTCAACCACAAACAGGCATGGTCTGCTATGCTGCTTCCAGTTCAGTTACTTTGTTTTAAAAAAATATTTCTATTTTATATGCATGAGTATATTGCTGGCATGTTTGTTAAGTGCATGGTGTTGTGCAATACCTGTGGAGGTCAGAAGAGGGCATCAGATCCCCTGGAACTGGAGTTAGGGACAGTTATTAGCAGTCATATGGGTCCTGGGAACCAAACACGGGTCCTCTGCAAGAGCACTCAGTGCTCTTAATTGCTGAGCCAACTCTCCAGCCCCAATCAGTTCAGTTAATTTCTAAGGGTGGAACAGATCCATTGTACATCCAAAGGACCCAAGGAGGCCTCAGTCAAGTTCTTTGAGAATTTGACACAGGTTCAGCTCTGCATGTCTATCTGGAATTTAAATCCTAGCTCACAGTTACCAGCATGAAACCTCAGGAAAGTTATATAACCTTTGTGCTTAATTTCTCTTACCTATAAAGTAGGAATAAAGGCTAGTACATGTTGTACATTCTATGCACTATAGTATAACACTTACTACTACAACTATTTACTTTAGTAGTAAATGTTGGTTGCTGTGACCAAGTACCTGACCAGAAGCAACTTAAGGGGGCAAGGGTTTGTTTATCAGGGCTGACAGTTTGAGGATAAAATCCATCATAGCACAGAAGGCCTGGTGGCAGGAGGTGAGGCAGCTGGTCATATCACATCAGCATTTGGGAAGCAGAGAATGGAGTGGTAGCATTGGCTATAAACTTCCAGTCCCACTCTCAGTGACCACGTGCCTCAGCTAGGCTCTGCATCCTAAATCCTCCATGTTTTACAACCTTCCAAAACAGTACCACCAACAGGGGACCAAGTGTTCAAACATGAGCCTGTGAGAGGGGTTTCATACTCAAATCACACATTTCATTCCACCCCTGTCCCTCAGAGACCCATGGTCATCTCATAATGCAAAGTGCATTCATTTCAACTTTTAGTCTCCATAGCCTTTAAAGTCCAAATGTTGGGGCTGTAGAGATGGGTCAGCAGTTAAGAATACCAGCTGCTCTTGAAGAGAACCTGGGTTTGATTCTCAGCACCCACATGGCGGCTAACAACCATCTATAACTCCAGTTCAGGGGATCCGACACCCTCGTGTGACTTTCACAGGCATCACATGACAAGAGTGCACTTACATATAGGGAGGCAATACACTCATACACATAAAATAAAGAATACTACTAACAATAAAAGAGTACCAACACTGGGGGCTAGGGACATAGCTTAGCAGTAAAATGCTTAGCATGCATGAGGTCCTCCTGGGTTCAATTACCAGCATAAACAAACAAACAAACAAACAAACAAACAAACAGGAGTATTCTTTTTTGGTGGGGGGGGAGGAAAGGGTTTATTTGTCTCACATTTCCTGGGTCACAGTTCATCATTGAGGGAGCCCACCATAGGAACTCAGGGCAGGAACTTGGAGGCAGGAGCTGAAGCACAGGCCATGGAGGAATGCTGCTTACTGGCTTGCTTCCCTGGCCCATACCCACCCTGCCTTTTTATACTGTGCATAACAACCTGCTCTGGAGGAGCATTCTTTTAAAAGGAGGCAGGGAGGAGCTGGAAAGATGGCTCAGTGGTTAAGAGCCCTTGGTGCTCTTCCAGAATATCTGAGTTTGGTTCCCAGCACCCACTGTTGGCAGCTCACAACTGTCTATAACTACAGACCCAATGGTCTGATGCTCTCTTCTTGCCTCCATGGGTAGAAGAGATGGCATTCACTCAGAAACACACACCTAAGTAAAAACAATAAATATGAATCTTAAAAAATAGAGTCCCAAGACAATCTCTTAACTGTAAATCCTTATGATATAAAAAAAACTAGTTACATACTTCCAACATATAATGACATACAGTAAATATTCCCATTCCATAAAGGAGGAATGGAGGCATAAGAAAAGATCAGACAAAAGCAAAACTGAAAACCAACAGGGCAAACACCAAATCCTGCAGCTCCATGTGTGGCATTTGGTAGTCATGGTGGAATCATTTGAGAACCAAAGACCCTGATCAACCTGCTCTTCTGCCCAAAGCCTTCCTCAGTAGACAGCCCATGGTGCTGACATCTCCAACAGTCTGGATTCTTCAGTTCAACCTAGGCTTCATCTTCATAGCTTTATGCAGTGGCCTCTCAGGCCTTCTTACAGGAAGCCAATCCTGCTACACATTGTCTAGCATTAGCAGCTCTCTAGAACCTTAGTGTAAGCCAATATGACCCTTTACTCTGACATCTTTCATACCTATACAATCAGTACCATGTGTATGACACTGCCAAGTTCTTCTGTGTTTTAGCCTGGCCCTCTTGGATCAAGCTGTAGTAGCCTCTGGTGTGTTGGTTGCTGAATATGCAGAAGCATTTTCCTAGATAGTTGTTTCCAAGCAGGGGAGCCCTTCAGTAGCATTCTCTGTTTAGGCTCTCTCAAATGAATTCATGTTATCATCTGATGGAGCCTTTGATAGGTGAGGTCTTGCCTATTGTGCCAGTGCTGAACAAGAGGTTTCTCTTTAATGTTGTTAAATCTCACTAATAATTACAAGTGTTTTCTCAGCACCTGCCTTAACTGCAACTTTTAAAGTTGATCACACTCCTTTCCTCAGGAGTTTTTCCATCTTTCTGGTCCACTTATTGCTCTTTTTCACTTTGGATCTAGATAAGAGCAGTGAGCAGTAACCACATCACATCCTGGATGCTATTCTGTCTTAAAATGTCCTCTACCAAACAAATTTGTCCATAACTTTTGAATTCAGCTTCATTTAGTTCTCAGGATACTGGCAGAATGAAGCTAGGTTATTTACCCTGATAAAACAGCAACAGTGTCTGTTCCTGGTAGTGTCTTTGTTCCTTTCTGAAACCTCATGAGGTAGGCCTGTACTGACCACATTTCTCTCAGCATTCTGGTCCTTGAAACACCACTAAAGTGGCACATTAAGCTCTGCTTACAGCATTCTAGGGCTTGTCTAGCCTGAAGTTTCAAATTCTTCCACATTCTCCTCACAAACTAGTCCCAAAGGCTTAAGAACCACATATTACAGCAACCACTTTACTTCTTCTTACCAATTTGGTATATTTGTTACTTTTCTCATTGCTGTGGCAAAATACCTCATAAAAAGAACTTAAAGGTTTATCTGCCTCACAATTTGAGGGTGCAGTCCACCAGACTGGAAAGAAGTATAAGGCATCTGGTCACATTGTATCAACAGTCAAGAAGCACAGAGCAGAAAGGAAGTGGAGCTAGGCTATAAAATTCTCAAGGTCCTCTCTCCTCTTAACGGACTTCCTCCAGGCAGGTTCTACCCTTTAAAGATTACTCAGCCTTCCATAACAGCACCAGCAGCTGGGGAATGCATATTCAAACTAATAAGCCTATGAAGGGCATTTCACATTCAAACCACATTTACTAAACCGTTTTAGAGGCTTATTCTACATTATTGATAGCAACTACCTTATGCTTCCTTTCAGAAACTGACCTTTATTAATTAGATGGCTTATATACCCACTCTATGAAATGAATCACCTCTGGATTTATTACCTGGGTTTGGGAGGAAACCAACAAGGAAAAATATCATGCCTAGACATACTTGGGGTCTAGAACCACCACTCCTGGCTAGTGCAAGTCACTTACTGTGAATGAGACTCCAGCCCCTAAAGGGCCCCTTCAGGAAAATCTGCATGAAAGGTGGCAAAGGTGAGGCTCCAGGGGAAATGTTGAATGACCTTCTAGGTCAGTACCTTCCCAGGAATTAAATAGGGTCAGATTCCTGAGTCTCTGTTCCAAAAGTACAGTTTTGTCCTAGGCCCTGGGCAATGTCTGCTCGCCCCTGCCTGGACTTCACTGCTCCAACTGATGTCGCCTCTTCCAAGATTGTGGCTCCTATATGAGCTTTTCAGGCCTATCCTGGCCAACCTATTTAAAATCCCAACACTTATTCCTCCCAACCCATTGTACCTTGCTTTGACTTTTCTTCTGCATCACTAATTATTTTTCAATATACTAGATTATTTACTTAAATTATTCATTATTTTTCTCCCTTTAGTAACATTTAAGATCCCCAAAGACTGGGATCTTTTCTTCTTCACCAAAAAAAATAACAAGTACCTAGAACTGTCCCTGGAACAAACAAGTGCTATGTTATTACATAAATAAATTCAAATTGCAGAGATACTTACATTAATGTATCAAAAGATGGAATCAATTAAGAATGATTCCACGGTTGCTTTATGAGTCCCAAAGCCATTTCACAGCAGCAGGATTCAGTCACTCATTTATAAGTCTAGGGTATGGCTTTCATTGCTAAATTTAGTGTTCTTGATGTTTCTAATCTTCCTTGTTACCAGTTTAACTTCACCTATTTATGACAATACTTCAAGAGTGTTTCTACAAACTCAAGTATCTACTCACAATGAGAAGCAAACAAAACCAGATCAGCTCCTCTGGTCTCTAGGAAACAGCACCAGGGCTCTGAGTAGACTGATGGCAAGGCTGGGAAAAGCAATTCCCAGTTACAGGGCTGTGGGATTTCAAGGCAATGTAAATGCAGAAGGATTGGGGCTGGAATACTCTGGTGCTTACTCCAGTACTGAACTAAAAGGAAGATGCAAGGAATAAAAACAAAAAGCAAATCAGGAAAATGGGTATAGCATTCTTCCAAGAGGAGAAAAAAATTGCTAAGGCAGAGACTAGTGAAAAGCATATATATATATTTTTTTTTGTCTCAAGCCACAAGTTCTTGTTCCATACCAGAAATGGGAAGAGGAAAATGGGAAAAACAAGACCTATGGTCTGGGGATGCAGCTCAACAGCAGGGTTCCTGTTCTGGGAGGGTGAAGCCCTCAGCTCACCAGAGTCACTGTTTTTTTTTAAAGATATATATATATATATATATATATATATATATATATGATGAGAAAGATGATGATTCACAACTTAATGTACTTAATTTTAATGACAAACAATAGTTATAATGGAAACCACAGGCCTTGAGCAATCTGTCAATGATTTTGACTAGTGATTAAATGGTAACCCCCCAAAAGTCTCTAAGATGGAACTATTACCTAATCATATCTCTAACCCTCTCATGATTACTAAATAAGGCCCTTGGATAAAAGTAAAATAGCATACATCTCTTGGTCTTTTCATGAATCTTTAATGTAACCACTAGCTAACAAAGACATTAAATCAGTAAAACAATCATTTTAAAAATCCCATCTTATACCTCCAAAATTACATAGACTGAAACACAATAAACAAAGCCATGGAGCTCTCATAAATGCTTTTATATTTTCACTCTTGCCTCTTCATCAAAAGTATATTTATATACTACCAACTAATCCAGATGTTAGTATTCTTTGTGAGATCATCTCCTATTTCTTTCTGTCTGAAGGGCTGCCTTTGAAAATAAGAGGCCTCCTCTTAGCCATTGGTTTAAGTGAGCCCCTTCAAGCTCGGAACTCAAGTGTTTGTTCATTTTAACATCTACTTTTTAAGTTTTCTGGTGCAAACTATTTTTCAAGTATAGTAATTGTTAGGCCTGCCAAACAATTTGCCTAACTCACAGCTATTGTTGCAAGCTTAATTTTTCAATATTTTCACCTTTGAAAGAAAAACATCAACCTTTTGAGAGTAAGATACTATTGCTTAAAAGTTAAGTTTTAGAAACTTACATAAACCCTTAACCCTCTTTAAAAACATCTACACAATATTGGGATAACCTTGGCAAGATTAAAAAAAAACTTCTGATCTGCCAATAATAAACCATCTGACTGCAAATTAACTCTAGAGAAATAATTGTGTTTAATATATGTTAACACTTAAATATTATTTATATTTTATTTTAGCCAGTTAGCAGCCCAAGTAGGTAAGCAATCAGATAAAATTATTACTCAACTTACATAAATTACTGTTTACCCTGATACAACTGTTTGAATGGATGGGGCATGCAACCACAGTTCTCTGCCGCTTTGATGTCATTCATACATATTTATATAATGCATATTTATGTTATTTACATTTATCATTTCCATTTATTATCGGGAGTAAGGGAAGGTACAGTGAATTCAGAAAATTTCTCTTGGAACTTTGCATTACTGGAGTTTTAGCTTTATGTTAAGTCAGCCATCCTGAAAAACCTGATTTATACTTCAAGTACTTTCAGTTATGACTGCACAATCATGATATGAATCAGCAAATTTGCTACTCTATTAGACTGCTTTTAAGACCACCAAGACTTCATGTCATTCTTATCAGAGGAGATGGGCAAAGATATTACAGAGATATTTTGAAACTTTGGAAATTTCAAAACCTGGCAATTTCTCATTAGAATTATGTTTTCAAAGGCATTCTGTAGACTTTTCTCATGATTATTTCGTATTCTGGACGGCCCATCAAATCCTACTTGACAAGTGACTCGATACTTATGAACCATCCACTATGTGCAAGCAAAGAGCGTGATACAAAGCGAAGGAGCACAAGGCTCTGCTCATTTTATTCGTGCACAAATACACAGCGGTCTTGATTTACTCTCTCAACTTTGTAGAGACGTGAGCTGCATCCACATGGCTGAGTCCATGGCCTTCATTTGGACTTTTCGGGGCAATTTACCGGTTCTTTGGGTTAGACGCTCTCATTGGGGCTACGTGCGTTCGCTTCACCTTTTAAACGCACGCAGAGGGCAACTCTTGGGAGCTAGCCACACCTTCTGCAGGTGGCTGGGTCGCCACAGCCAGAAGAACCTGACTCATCTTTTGCAGAAACTGGGGATGGAAGTGTGCAAGCGTGTGCAAGGACTTCTGTGAGGCAGAGGACTTGTTGAAAGGCCCCGAGTGCCCGGGAAAGGGAAGCGGGCCCCGTGGGGTGCCCCTCCCCCGCGTCCCCGCGCCCGCGCCGCGCAGGCCGCTGCTGGTCCCCGGGCGCAACCGCCGCACCTCGGGCCTAGCGCCGCTCGCAAGGCGGATCCGCCGGCGCACAGCCTGGCGCCGTGACACTGCCGGCCGCGGCCCGCGGGGCTCTCCTCCAGCAGCAGCCTCCGGGGCCTCCAGGGCGCGCGGGCCCCGGGGGATGGGCGCGGCCCACGGGCGCACCCGGAACCTCGGCCCGCAGCGTCCGCGTGTGCGCCAGGCCCGGACGGCAGCGGCCGCCAAGGGTCCCCCGGCCCGCGTGGCCCGGGCCCGCAGGAGGGCAGCGCCCCGGCGGCCGCCCGGCCCCCTCCTGCCGCGCCACACCTAGCAACCGGCGCTGACAGGACGCAGCGGCGGCGGCGGCGGTGGGAGGAGGAGGAAGCGGAATGGCTGCCGCGGTGGAGCCACCCCCGCCCCCGCCCGCCTGCCGCAGCCGCCCAGCCTGACAGCTCGAGCCGGGCGGAAGCGGCGTGCGGCACCCGCCCCCCGCGGCCCCGGCGCCCCGGGCCGCCGCCGCGACCTCCGGGCCAACTAACTCCGGCCCGAGCCGGTGCCGGCCGCCGCGCCCTCCGCGCGCCACCGCACGCCACCCATGACGCCCGCACCTCGGGGCGCTCGCCGCCGCCCGCACCGGCCCTCCGCCCCGCTCCGGCCCTCCGCCCCGCTCCCGCCGCCAGCTGCCTGGCTGCCACCCCAGCCGAACCCCGCAGCACTTGCGGCGCGCCCCGCACCCGCGCCCGCTCCGGCCCCTCACCGATGTGGTTGTCCTCGATGTGCTCGATGAGGTCGGCCAGGGTGGGGAAGTGCAGTCCGCAGCCCCCAAAGCGGCAGGTATTGGAGAAGAAGGAGGCGGCGGCGATGCCTGTCATGGTGCTACATCGAGAGCCCCCCTGGAGTCGGCTCTGCGAGCGCCGGGCGGACGGGCGGGCGGAGGGAGGGAGGGAGGGAGGGAGGCCGGGAGGGGGGAGCAGAGGAGGGGCCGGGGGAGGGGGCAGAGGCGTGGGGAGGGAGGGCAGCGCGGAGGACCGGACGGAGGGAGAGGGGGCGAGCGATGGAGCCGAGCGCGGAGCCACCGGGAGGCAGAGGGGAGGCGGCGGCGGCGGGAGCTCGGGGGGCGGGGGAGGCCGCCGCAGCTGGGAGGAGGGAGCAGGGCGCCGGCCACAGCTGTGCGGCCCGACCTCCGCTCCGGACCCAGGCCTCACCTGGCAGCGCCGGCCTCCAACTTCGTCCACCTAGGCCTGCCCTTCCCAGTTTGCCCAGCATACAGTCTGTTTGGAGCCTCCTTGGTTATGCAGCTTCCATTCTTAATGGATGCACATCTATTAACTACACATACTTCGCTAAGACGAGCACTCCGGGAGTTATCGGCCCCCCTCAGGGACATTTGTTTGCACTTGGCCACCTGTGTAGGTGTGACAATGACATTCACCAGGGACCCAGGAAAGGTAATTGTGTGCACCTTATTCTTTAAACCTTCTCATTAAAAAAAAGGTCCATATTCTCCAGAGGTTTGTACTAATTGATTTTAAGGAAGCCTTCCCCCTAGGCCAGAAGAAAATCTTAGCTTTATTTAAATTTCAAAATAGAGTAGTTGGTTGTCAGGTGTTTAACATATGTATTACTGTTTGTTCTCCCTGATTCTTTTGAGAAAATAAAAACTCAAATTTCCTTAGCACTCCGTTTCACCTGCTTCCGTGTCTCATGCATGGTAATTGGCCAGTCTATGTGTGTCTCCACAGCACAATGGTTTAGCTTAGATGGAGTAGAAAAAAGTCAAGAGATCTATTCTGTCTTCACTTGAAAGTGAAGGCATCTCCAGTCCTTCAGGATCATACCACCAAGTGAGCATTTTAACCATAATGCTGACCAGTTAAGCTCTTGAGGCCCCCCACAACCAGTTTTGGTCATACTTTGCCTGCAAAGTGTGTGTTTTTCTAATAACACTTCCAGGTGTATAAGGAACATTATACATTCTGATACAAGAGTGCATTTCTTTTATTAATCCATGCATTTTTCCCTAGGACAACTTCATTTACCCTCTGGTGTACATACCTAGAAAAACTTTCCCTCCCTTTTAAGACTATATACATTACTAATGTTATTTCTAATAATAGGATTGTTAAGGCATTTCAAGTAAGTTTAAGCACAGACCTATGTAGCAGCTCTTGTCACTGAAGATCTTTGCAGTCTCAGTCACTGACATTGGGGCTGAGATCTCACCCGTGCCTTTTTCTCTTCTGCCCCATCATGTCTGTCCTTCAGCTTACAAAGGGATAAATTTATTAAGATGAGAGTTGAGGTGGGTGGGACTAGGACAGTGTGTCCTTAAAGTTCAGTTTGGTGCCAGGAATAAATTCCTGGGGCACAGTGAGAGAAGAGAGAAGAGCCCCAGAGGTCCTGATGAGCCAAGGACCCACTTGGCTGGTAACCCAGCCAAGGCCAGACAAGGGTCTAAAGAGCCAGAGTTGGAATTCTAGATCTTGAATTAGAATTTTGGCAACTGGCAGTGTGCTCTGCTGCCCATTTGGGGAAGGCCATTAGCTGGGAGCAGCCAGAATATCTGGCAGATACGAATTGCACCCAGTGACATGGAAATGCACTGCAAAATCTTCAGCCAAGAATGATGCCAAAACAGCCTCCCTAGAGATGTTAGGCACCCCCAGTCTGCAGCATCTGGGGAGTGCCCAGAGCTTGGAAGTGGCGACTGTTCTCAGAAGGAATGACTGTTGACGTGGAATAATCACCTCAGGAAAGAGGGGCCCAGAGGGGCCTCAGGCAAGAGAGCTAAGCTCTGGAAAATGCCAGGACTGTGCAGGTGAAACATGAAGACAGGAGAGGAGGACTGGATTTCACTAGTGCACGGTGCTCCACCACCTGCATTCTCTGCCACCTGACTGAGAGTAAGTACTTGGTAAGCTAAATTGAACACTTTTTTTTTTAAGGAAAAGAACCAAAGTAGCTAACAAAAAAATAATTTTTAAAAGGTTTTTTTTTTTTTGAGACAGGGTCTTACTGTGTAGTCTTAGCTGGCCTAGAACTCTGTATGTAGACCAGGCTGGCCTGGAACTCATAGATATCTGCCTGCCCCTGCCTCCCAATCGCTTGGAGTGCACCACCACACCCAGCCCACAATTCTTATTTTTAAGACTTAAATTATTTCTGTATGTTGAACCATTATATTTTGAAAAGGATCATTATGCTTTTCATGAACACCCTTATATCTTTTAAATTTTATTTATTTTTGTATGTGTATGAATATACTCTCTGGGGCTGGAGAGATGGCCTAGCAGTTAAGAGCGCCGACCCCACTTACAGAGGACCCGGGTTCGATCCCCAGCACCCACATGGCGGCCGAGAACCGTCTGAAACTCCGATTCCAGGAGAACTCCAGTTCCAGGGGAATCCGACACCCTCTTCTGACCTCTGCGGCATTGCACGACACGGGTGCACAAACTTGCATGCAGACAGTACATTCATACACATACAGAAATAAAAAAAAAATATATATACTCTCTGCATGTAGGTTTGTGCACCCGTGTCGTGCAATGCTGAGGAGGTCAGAAGAGGGTCTTGGATTCCCCTGGAACTGGAGTTCTCCTGGAATTGGAGTTACAGACGGTTCTTAGCCGCCATGTGGGTGCTGGGGATCGAACCTGGGTCCTCTGCAAGAGCAGTCAGTGCTCTTAACCGCTAGGTTATCTCTGCAGCCCAAACACCCTTATATCTTTATCTATGATGGATGCTTTGCTTATGTGGCACTCTGCTCACCTTTGTTAATTGGTACATAAGTGCCTCAGGTAAATTGAGGCAGAGGTATTATGAAGCCTGTTTCATGTGCACCCAGCCAGTTTTCTGAGAATACTCACCAAAACATTAATAGACAATAAACTGAAAAAGATACAGTAACCACAGGCCACAAAAATTGCTTTCAGTGTACTTAGATTTAAAAATGCTCCTTGAAAGTGTCCTTTTAGATAAAGTCCATATCTAGGCTATAAAAATGTGTAAACCAAATACTCCAACCTATTGTTTCCAAGAGAAAGTGATGACTGATATACTGCTCTTCTAGAGAAAACATTTATCTCTCTTGTTTAGGGAGTAAAACTATCTTGAAGGACAGGGCAGTGAAAGAACTGGAAAGTCCGACAGGAGAGTGGCCATGAACTAGAAGCATTCCTGACTTTAACAACTTGTACTTGGAAATGGCTGGCCTCTCCCTAGAGCACTTGTACCTCTGTGTATAGGCTGGCCAAATATGGATGTATTGTTGTCCCACACATGGGACCCAGCAATGCAGATGACTTGTTATCTAACAAGTCTCCCAAGATTCAACATGACCAGATTCCTCAGGGTGGGCCAGCTGCCAGCCAGGTGGGAACCCATTGGTCTCATGGAGCGAACTGAAACCACCAGAAAATCTGTTTCATGGAGTTGTCTGGTTTCTAAACACAAGGCTCAGTTAATTTCAGGCTGATAAAAGTATTTTCTGTGCCTGCGTAGACATGTTAGTGCTTGCCATAAGAGGGACTGGATGAACATGGGGTTTCTGTTTTAAATCTAACTCCCTATATTGCCTTCAACTCTCCTTGGGGCCCTCCTCAGTGCTATTATGAGGTGCTGTCTAGGTTTACTAGCAACAGCCTCCTGAATGACTTGCTGGGCACTCCTTTTAACCGCCTCCCCGCCCCCGTGAAGAATTAATGGGTCTTGAGTTCAGATCTTCGGCTTAGGCAAGTATATGGCCACCTGTAACAAGGCCCGGTGCTCCCCAGCTCCTCAAAGCTCAGGCAGACCCTTCGGGTGGTGCTTCCATCAATGCCTGCTTTTCTTCAGGGATGGGATGTTTTCATTGGGCCCTGCCTTTCTTCCAAAGAGGAAAATATTCTGAACTTTTTATTGCATATTTATGCAACTGAGTCCCCAAGTTCTTTGTATTGATCATATTCTAGTCTAGAAATGAGTGGCTGGTGGTAGAGTGCTTGCCTAACATGCACAAAGCCATGAGTTTGATCCCTACCTCCCACACTTCATACAAAGAATTGGTCTCCTCCAATCTATGGTGATTAGTTTTTATAGAGTTCCCCAGTCGTGTTTTATATAGAATTAAGGATTGGCTTTACAGAGACCTTCATGAACTTCACCCTTGGCTCCCTTCTGGTGGCTTCTGCTCTACTTACTGTAGTATACATGGCAGTGACATTCATTTCCAGGTTCCCCAGGCCTTCTCTGGACTGAATCAGGAAAAGCCCCTGCAAATTATTACAGTTCTAACTGAGCTATCTGGGTCCCCATCACCACCCAGATGATAGCTCTGAACCCTAATCTGAAAGCAACTACTGCTTCCCAGGCCAGGGCAGGCAGAGGTCTAAATAAGAGTCATAAGAGCCACTAAGCAATTGCTGTTTCATTCAGTGCCGTGTCTTGGATGAAGCTCTAGGCAAGATTCACAGCTCTAGGCAACTGCATGTATGTAGAGTGTTACACACCTGCAGTGGCCAAGTACTGAACTGATTTAACCTGTGCTCAGAGGCAACAGCTGAGTCAGTGGTCTGATCAGCACCTGAGGCACTTCCAAAAGAAGCTGAATTCATTTGTATATTAAATCCTTGTCTTTCCCACAATAGCAGAGCTGGCAGGTGCTCGCATTTTCCCTGCCATTCACTCGGCTCCTGGAGGAGTTTGGTGCTCAGTCGTCTATTCACCTCTTCCTGGTCAGGGCCTTGGAACTCTGCGGCTGGCCCAGAGGATTCCTACACATGTAGGGCAGCCCCAGGATTCCTGTATCCTGGAAGTTCTCAACCATGGACAGGTTGTGGGAACTGCGATGTGAGTAGAAGAATAGCCTCTCTTCACGCAGGACTAGCAGCTGCTTTGCAAGGTCTACCTAAGTAGGTTCCAGGAACGTGGTGGTGGCACAGTTGACTCTGTTTTCTGTCCTGTCCTCTTGGATGCTTTGCTGTCTTGTTTTCCCCTCCTTCCCAGATTTGCCTTAGTCCAGTGATAAATCTTGTTGCTCTTGATAGTAATGGTGCCATTAAGGCACCGATGCTTGTCTGAGACTGCATGTCTTGTCCAAAGGCATGTCTGTGTCATTGATGATTACCCAGCAGTGTACGATGGAGGATTTTTATCTCTTTCAGTTTCCAACCTTGTTTTTATCCTGAATCCTTGTGGTTTCACCAGCTCCTACTATTGCAGTCTGTTCCCTCTAGGCCTCAGACAGGTGTCAGTAGGGGATTGGGTTAAAGAACCAAGTTGGGCACACTGGTCCATGGTTCCATCTCCAGGGCTTGAGTCCCTTAGCCATACCTTCAATCTCAGGATCAGCTTCTGTGCAGCAACCTTGATAGCCCATCTCTGCAGAAGCCTCCCAGCCTTACTGGCTGCAGTTTCCCATAGCTCAATGTAGGAAGCTTTCTTTTGTGTCGAACAAGGTCCACACGGCCTTGCTAAGGGGACGGGGACACAACACCTGCCAGCAGCTGCTGTAGGGAACTGGCCTCTCAGAGCAGAGACCAGCTGGCTAGTTCCCATAGCCCGGCCTGGGTGGTATTTCCAACTCAGGCCCTTAGCCCGGAACCATGAGACACGTGTACCACTCTTGGCCATGACTTACCACCTGCCCAGAGACTGCTGAACCCTGGACAGAATTTCAGGCTGATGGCTGTTGGCCTATCTTCAGCCCATGTCCACTCACAACACCAGCTATCCAGATTGGTGGTCTGCATGGGGACCTCTTTTCAACCCACTGGCCACCTGAATGAAATGCAGGCCTGCCTTGTCCTGTATGCTTGCAATAATTAATAAAACGATGGCCGGGAATTCCGTAATGGTGTTAATGGGAATTCAATTTATTCCTTGCTACAGCCTGCTTTTATAAACCAAATGACGTCAGTTCCCAGGGCCAATGATAGGCTCCCCAACTCTGCGCCACTGCACACAGTTGCCCCACCCAGCATCACACACCTAGGTCACATTGTCTGCTCCTCCTTGGGGTGGGGTCAGAGAAATCCCTTGACTCTCATCCACGCAGTACCCTGAGGTGTGCTAGCTGAACACTAGCCCCCAATTCAAACTGGTTCTTCCCACTGGCCAAATCATTGCAATTCTCAAACGTCATTCACTTGCTCAACCCCAGGCCACCTTGTCTTTCCATGTGTTGTGCAGCCTGCCTAGAATATTCCGCTTTTGCTCTTTCCCTCCACTAAATTAAGTATAGCCACTTAGCACCTCCTCCAGGAAGCCTTCTCTGTGTCTCCTTCCTTCCCTTGCTGAGTTGGGTGCTACACTCTGTCTCCTACCCCAAGTCCCCTTACATTCTTGCCCTTGGCTTGGTGAGCTTGCCTCTCTAGAATAGTAGTTCCTAAATCTTTTTATTAAAATGCAATACTTACCTTAAAACAATTACTACTTTTTAGTTAGTGTACAAAATAGGTAGTTTTATTATGACAGTTCATTATATATCATTATACTTGGCTTATATTTGTCTCCAATTACCTTCTTTATCCCTTCCCAGTGGATCCCTCCTCCCCAATTAGCTTCCCTTCTGCATTCAGACTATATATGTGTATATTTACAATAGGTAAATCCAGATTTCACATATCAGAGAAAACATATATTTATTTATCTTCCCATCCCACTGTCTTTTGCTCTCCCCCTCCCTTTCCCTATAGACCCATTCTTCCTCTCACAGTCTCCTTCTACTTTCTGGTCACACAGACATAGACACAGACATAGACATAGACAGATACATGTATATGTAATTTGTATATATATTATATATTTAAATTTAGATTCTGCATTTGAGAGAAAACATACAATATTTGTCTGAGCCTATTTTATTTTTTCTAGCATGTTTATTTCTATCATCTCCTGAAAATAACACATTTTCATTCTTCTTTATGGCAGAGACTCCTTTGTGTACGAATACTACACTTTCATTATCTATTCATCTGTTGATGGAATCTAGTCTAGTTCCATCTCTTGGCTATTTTGAAAAATGCAATGGATATATTTGTATATCTATGGTTTCCAAACTTAATTTTTTTATTACATTTTATTTAGTGTATATATATATATATATATATGTGTGTGTGTGTGTGTGTGTGTGTGTGTGTGTGTGTCCACACACTCGTGCCACAGTCCATGTGTCACAGTCAGAGGACAACTTTGGGGAGTTGGATTTTGCTTCTCAAATACAATATGTATATAATAATAAAAAAGTAAATCAGACATTTTTAAAAGTTGACTTTTGCTTAACCCGTAACTTGAAGGCCTTTTATCTTTACCCATGATCCTCTTCACCTACCTCATGGGGTAAAGCTTTCATTCCTGGAAACCACTAACCCTGACCATGTCTCCTAGAGAAAGAAATACCTCTCACCGTGCCTGTTTGTGGTGGCGATACAGCTCTGTATCATGATTAGGCAGTATGCCAAGAGTTTAATTTTCAATGCTCAAGAAATTTCTAAGTTTGTTTTTGTTCTTTTATGCATCATTGATGAAAACCGATCTTCAATCATCTCTTAGGTTGGATAAGCAGATACTACTTTCCATGACTGCAGCCCAACCTCTGGTGAGTCTAGTACCACCTTTAGGTCTAGTATCATGCCTCTGTGCTGTGCTCCTGACAGCCACTTACAAAATGTTCCTCTCATTTGTTTTGTTAGTACTAGTTTCCCGGTCTCTGCTGATACAGACAAAGCCATTCAATTGGACAACAGTAAGCAGGGAAGCATTCAGCCATGGCATAAGCTCTGACGCTAGCAGCCTGTTATACGCTGACTAAGATACCGTTCCCTTTCACAAATAGCCAAGATTATTGTGGTGTTATTTTAAATAACTGTAACTACTATGCACCAAGTGCCGGCTATTGTCTTAGGCATTGGTCCCTAGCCTATGGTATTCAATGCCTTAATGTAGAACAGCTTTTGAATGCTACAAGGTGGATAAATGAAATATCGCCCAAACTAAGGATGAGGGAAAACATCTGGAACTAGGATTTGAACTCAGGTTGGTCTGACTGCAGGGCTTAGCTCTTAAGTTACCATCCATACTTACATTTGTGGATTTTAAAGCACACTCCTTTTCTCCCCTTGAATATGGAGAGAAATTGAGCTCTTTGTACAGGCAAGACCATGCTCATGTGTAGCACAGACGTTTATTCATTTCCCCTAGAGCAGAGTGACAAGTGTGCATACCTTGCCAAATGCACCCAGATGATGCTACAAAGGACCAGGACAGTACTGTTGATGCAGAGGGGTGTGGCCCTCCACCAGGAAAAAGTCTGTTGGCTTGTCGCTTTCGCTTTCCTTCTGCTTTGGGAAGTCATTTTCTTGGTACTGCCAAATTTGTTTCCTGGTCTTATTGCTTTAGTTTGAATTTCAAATGTTCCTCCAAAGCCCATGTGTTAAAGGCCTAGTCCTTCATTGGGTGATGATAGAACCTGTAGGAGGTTAGTTGAATGGATATCAGACCATAGGAGGAAGGCTCTTGGAGCAATACTGGGACCCTGCCCCCTCTGCTTCCCATCTCTTTGTTTCCTGGCTGCTGGGAGTTGAGCAGCTTCCTTTACCATGTATTCTCACATAGAAGAAGGTATGTGTGGCTTCTCCACAGGCCCAGAAGCACCAGACCAAACAAACATAGGATAAAACCTCTAAAACTGTGAGTTAAAATGAATGTTTCTTCCTTCTAAGTTGATTATCTTGGCATTTTACAACAGCAATAGAAAACTAGTACAAATACATTACTTCAAAGTATATAGTTTATCTGTAGATAAACAAGTCTTAAATTTTGTTTTGTTTTTATGTTGTTCTTACTTTGGTCTTTAGTGGGTTCTTGACCTAACCCTGTGCAATGCCCTCAGAGGTCAGAAAAGAGCTTCATATTCCCTGAAACTGGAGTAAAAATGGTTGTCAGCTGCTATGTGTGTGCTGGGAACTGAATCCTGGTCTTCTGCAAGAGCAGCCGGTGCTCTTAATCATGTCACCCTACTTTTCTTATTATTCAGAGAAAAAATACCTGACACAACTTGAAGGAGGAAATGTTTATTTTAGCCCACAGTTTACAGGTTTGGTTCAACTGGAGGGGAAGTCATGGCAGAGCAGCTCAGCTCATGGTGAGAGCATGCGGTAGAGGCTGTGCACTCGATGGGAAGGCTCAGGAAGCAGACAGTAAGAGAGAAAGTAGGCAGGGTTAACACATCCTGTAAAGACCTGCCCTTGTCTCCCTGTGGCCTGCTTCCTCTAGCTAAGCCTCACCTTCCAAAGTTTCTAGATCCTTCCAAAATAGTGCCACTAGCTGGGGGTAGGGGAATGATATTCAAAACATGAGCCTGTGGGGAACATTGGGAGTTCTCAACATAACACACTAGCACACTAGAGGCAATCAAACCTGTAGCCACACTTGGCCTATTATCTACCAGCTTATGACGTTTCTCTGCTTTTCCTCCCATGATTTAGATCTCTCTTATGGCCTCACCAGCCTGTGAGGATTCAGACTAATTATTTCTTAATTATTCATCAGCAAGAGATTAGATGTAATCTAATTCTTGGTGCAATCAGTTCAAAAAGGACCCTTTGCCTCTTAACCAGATTTTAAAGGTGATATCAGAGCTGCTTCAGTGATGGCCACATCACTGGGAAGAAGGAGTTAGGAAGGATGATCTCTCGGGATCCGACGCTTCTTGGTTCTCAGTAGCTTTCTATAATTCCCACTATAGATCAGAAATGTAAGAACGTTTTTACTAAGCTGGGTATATAACCACATGAATTTATCTAAAATGAGTGCTATAGTAAGTAATGTTTTCTTCTAGTGCCCAAGCAGTCTCAATCTATACTTGGAAAGAATGAACAAAACCTTTCAATCAGTGGGTTTGGGATTTGTAGTTTTGAACATCCCCAATCCTGGGTCTGTATTTTAAAGTCACATTACCTTGAAAGTGTGTGTCTTCTCTTTAAAATCATATCCACTAATACAATATTTTAAGTGCCAGTGAATCTTTGTGCCAATCCTATATGCCAAGTCCTACAACAGAAATTTTTCATGGGCGACTCATTTTCTCCACCCCTTTGAACGACAGTCAAGTTTGTGGCTTTGCTTTTTTGGCTCTACATCCTGGTCCAGAAGACCAATCAGAAGTTCAACACAAAACTTCAGCATTCAAAAGAACTAGGTCCTAATCAAGCTTCACTGCTTACAAGTGGTTAGCTTTGAGCAAGACACTTAATGTCTCTGAGATTGAGATTTTCTTATCTA
Source organism: Rhizomys pruinosus (assembly GCA_009823505.1). Lineage (NCBI taxonomy): Eukaryota > Metazoa > Chordata > Mammalia > Rodentia > Spalacidae > Rhizomys > Rhizomys pruinosus. Next base: position 503,249 of record VZQC01012801.1, read on the forward strand.
CAAACTGGAGCAAGTGGTACAACTCTTACCAGCTCCCAGGCTGAAGTGAGGTGCTGCTGGGACAACACGGGGAAACTCTAAAATGTTGGAGAAAGATGAGACCCAGTGTATTGCAACATGGTATCATCTCTTTTGAACACATTGTTCTGGGCTTCTTGGAGGAGGGGGATAGATGTCACCATTCTTTATAGCAGGGAGGCAGATCTTTAGGAGTTAGGACAAAGTTGGATTTAAACTACCCCCCCCCCAACCTGTTTATGAGGTACCATGAGAGTATGAAGTTGCTTGGGGGAATACCTTCTGGGATGAGCAGTTTGGATCCTTGTGAATAGTGTAGCCACAACATAGCTCCCATTGTTCTGGGGGAGGTATTCAGAACATGTTTGTTTGCTTGTTTTCATTTTGTTTCACTAGGGCTTAGGACTTTAGCAGTACAGCCAGAATGACTGGTTCAGAGGTGGGCATATGGCCAGAATGTTGGGTCAGAGTTCAGCTCAGGAGTTATCTGGACAAGGACCTGTTCTCACTTGCACAAGGAAGCCCACAGTCCAGTGGATTCTGGTAGATACCTTCATACCACAGTGATGGTATGGCATAATACCAAGTTGAGACATCCCAAAGATGTTTCAACTGGAGCTCTGATAGACTACCTGGAGCCCTCATTCAGTCTTAGCAGTTATAAGCCATTGCCTTATACTAGAGAAGCCAATTTGTGTTGGGCTTTATGATACTAAGGTCTGACAAAACTTATCTTAAAAGGTATAGAGCATATGGATTTATGGAGAAGGGGATAGGATATCCTCAATGTTAAGGGATCTTGCTGGAAAGAAGCTGTTCCAGCTTTCTCATCTTTCTACTGAGGTTCATAAGCAACAAGTTCTGCATCTTCACTGGGCGGGACCTTATCATGGGGAAAGCTGTGATACTGAGTGGCTGGATGTGAGTGTGCACCATGGATATACCCATGCTGAGTTTCACTGGATGCTGCCAAGCTGCCCTCCTTAGTGGAAGACTGCTAGACACCCACTAGCATAGGCTTTTACATTTACCTTGTCTATAGTCTAATAATGAAGGGTCCTGGTTTTACCGCAGTAGAGCATCTTGCAAGCCTTAAGGGAAAAGATTGCTGCTAGTATTAGATACCAAAGAGTAGCCCCCCCATCATTTGTATATGTACACAAAAGCATAAGAATATAAATTACATTGAAATTTAGGATGCTGATGTAAAAGTAAGTACAATTAAATACATTATCTTAAGTTCTTTAAAGTTGCAAGAGCCTGAGTACCTGCCATCTCTTCATGACACACCCCATGAGAATTTTTCTTCCTTGTGTAATGGTGAGATGGATGTTATTTGCCACAGTCTCCTGTGTGGAGCACTTGGTCCCCAGCTGTGGTGCTGTTTGGAAGGTTGTGGTAGCTGAATGGGGGAAGTAGGTCCCTAGAGGTGGCTGTGAATGTTGTATCTGCTTGTGGTTCCAGCCTGAGCTTTCTGCTTCCTGATTAACTGAGATGTGAGAAGTCTCTACCTCTTGCTCCTGCCCAAATGGACTATTTCACGCCATCAGGATGCACTGAAATCCCTCTGAAATGTCGTCAAAGTAAATGTTTCCTCATTTAAGTTGCTTCTGTTAGGTAACTTGTCATTGCAGAGAGAAAAGTAAAAGTAATTCTGTTGAGGGCAGGAAGGAACAGAGAATGGTGTGTGTGTGTGCGTGTGTGTGTGTGTGTGTGTGTGTGTATGTGTTTGTGTGTGTGTGCATGTGCGTGTGTGTGTATGTGTGTTTGTGTGTGAGGATGTATGTGTGTGGTACATGGGGGTGAGTGTGTGGGGTGTGTGTGTGCATATGTGTATATGAGTGTGTGTGGGTTGTATGTGTTGTGCATGTATGATGGTGAAAGACTGGGAGATGGTGAAAAGGCTTTTGATAGGAGTAGCATTCGAAGGTAATATATTACATTTTTTTTCAATATATGATAATGAAACAAGCAGTCAGATTTAGAATAATCCCTCTTATTACAGGTTCATTTTTTCCTCATTTGGCTTAAAAGAGACACTCAGTTATCTACACAATTCTTTACGCAAGGATGTTAGTTGACCAATAGCACCAGCTTGTTAAGTGTGGAGGGTTTATTTGAAGGTGCCAGAAACAGTTGGTATACATTTAATTGGCATAATAGTCCCATTAAAATATGAATTTCCTAAAACCCAGAGCATCCAGACTGAGAAGCTGACCCATGTTCTCTGTTAGTACCCTACCAATTCCCATGTCACCTGCCACACATTCCACGTCCTTGGAGGAGGGGTCAGCAGCTTCATAAGTTGGTTTCCGTGTCCCCAGTGGCATTGACTCACTACTGTGCATGTTTGTCACATATGCTAGATTCCTGGTGTGACTAGCAGTGTTGTCATCTGCCAGCGCTTGTGAGATGAATGGCCCACTCCAAGCACCTCTTCTCTGACCTTGTTCCTGCAGCGTCACTTTGGTAACTCACATTTTCATCTATTCGCAGATGTGTGGCAGGTGTTCACCAGTATCTCTCTTCATTGTGCTTGTTAGAAACAGATTTTGTTGGGGGAAAATGATGTATCCAGATTACCAAAGTTTCCCAGCCTTCCACCTAAAAAGAGTCAGCAATAGAATTAAATTCTGATCACTGACATATAAGAAAATTTGTTGAATTTAACTTCCTGGAAAACATCTTTAAAAATGTATTGACTCACCTGATGGTCACTGTTTTTGACTGGACCTCCATCCTTTCTGTTTCTGAGAGCTCTGTGTGATAGCTGGAACTACAGTTGCTGTTTAATGAGTAAGAGGATGAAGGCTGCCATCTAGGACTGGCATCTCAGCCCCAGACTGTTTTCATCTGGAATTCTCATTCTGAGAGAGAAAAATGAGCAGCTACTTATTTCAGCCACTTCCTCTTAGGTATCTGCCCCTCACAGTTGAATGCAGTTCTGGTATTCCAAGTATTCATCTGTACAATACTCCATGTTATTTGTCAACATTTTGTAATTATGTTTGAACAGAAGCCTATGCAAAGAGATATGTATGGCTCATTTGGAGTCCCTGACCTGAGCATGAACAGAACAGCCTTAAAGACTGGGCCAAACAAAATTAGCCACTGTGGAACAGGGGCTGGGTGGCCAGCTGAGCCCCTCGACTCTAGTATGAAGAGTCCATACTAGATGCAGGAGATGTCACCATATCCAAGTATTCTAGTTTGTCTTCCATTGCTGTGACAAAACACTCTGACCGACACCAACTTGGGGAGGAAAGGGTTTATTCAGCTCACATCTCCTGGGTCATAGTTCATCACTCAGGGAACCCAAGGCAGGAACTCAGGGCAGGAACCTGGAGGCAGGAGCTGAAGCACAGGCCATGGAGGAATGCTGTTCACTGCTTGCTCCCCTGGCCCATGCTCAGCCTGCCCCCTTATACTGTACACAACAACCTGCCCAGGGTGGCACCACTCATTGTGGGCCAGGCCCTCCCACATTGCTCAACCATCAAGACAATACTCCACAGATGTGACCACAGGCCAATCCAATGGAGCCAATTCCCCAAATGAGGCTCCCTCAACCCAGGTGTGTCAAGTTGACACTAAAGCTATCCAACACACCAAGTCTGCTGTGACCTGTTATCAATGGCAGGAAGGAGGCCTCCATGGCAACATGGGGAGCGAATATGAGACTTCTTCCTCCCTTTAGACTCTTATGGGCCTACTTGCTGAGTTCATCAAACCCCAGAATTTCATTGCCATTTTTTTTTCCACCAGGTATAAAACATCCTGTCGTCAGCCCGTGGATAATTTCCTAATGCGCTTGTCTCTCACCACCAGTGGAAATGGCATGGCTTGTGTGAAATGCTCCCTGTGGCGACCCTCATTCTCACCCAGCCCTCTCTCCATTCCTTCCCCTAAATCATTTGTGAATAAAAATATTTACCAATAAAACACGTTTATGGAAACTCAAACAGGATAACCGTATGCTGAAATGTTCATATAAAGCGCCATGTCCCAAAGACAATTATGGACACAACTAAATCAAAGTCAAAATTAAGGCAGAGGGGAAAAGACAAGAAGCAAGCAGTTCATATAAGCAAGGCTTATCTACCTGTTCCCCAGATAAATGAGCCCATTTCCAAAAGAATGTTTTCTGTGCTGTGCCGTTTATTACTGGCTCTATGGCCCTTAGTACTATCATTAGTAATGGTATAGAAACTTATGGTTTCTTTACATTTTAGTTTAGTTTTTTTAGTTACTTTGTGTGTGTATGAATAAATGTGTACAAGTGCCTGTGAGGCCAGAAGAGGGGGTTGGATCTCCTAGAGCTAGGATTATGGGTGACTGTGAGCTCTTTGATGTGGGTGGGTGCTGGCAACCAAACTCTGGTCCTTTGCAAGAGCACCGAGTACTGTTAACCACTGAGCTATCTCTCCAGATCCTCATGTGGTTTCTTGTCAGAAGCAGCTTGTCAAGTGACATTGAATTCTGTGAGCTGCCTCAGTGGGTCAAAGGCTTCATTGAGTGCCAAGGCAGGAGTATGCTCAAGGTGCTGAGCTGAAGTATCTGGTGTTCTTTACAAGTGCCTACTCTCACAGTGCTATTCTGTTCCGACCCCTATCTTGGAGCCCTCTGGGCCCACCTGGCTTCCTCCACACTGGGAACATGGGGCGGGGGTGGGGGGAAGCACAAGACACCTCAGGCTTCCCTGGAGCCATCTTCTCTCAGGTCTGGAGAGAAGACCCCTTTCTTTGGATCCCACCTGCTCTGCAGAAGCTGCCAATGGTATGTGACTAGCTCAGTGACTCATCTGGATCCCTCCAAGTGCCCCCCCCCACCAACTGCCATACATTAATTCACAGCAGCAGTGCTTATTAGCATTTGATCACTTAACCTCTTTAAAATTTAGCTTATTTGTTAGTAAGAGGACTGCATACACAATGGTATGTTAACATTATAGTCATTATCATCACCATAAACACCACTTCCATTTCTCTCCATTTACTCCAAGAGGTAGTGGGGGGTGTGCAGCTTAGGGATCATCCTATAACCTTCCATGCCCAATCCTGTTTCTTGCTTTTCCTGGAAAATGATGGCAAACTGCTTGAATATGCACCTTGGTTTCTCCATCTGTAACATGGGCACAGTAGCAAACCTACCAGAAAGATCTCTTTGAGAGGTTAAAGAAGCTAGCTGGTGTTGGAGCACTTAGAGAAAGAAGTGAGAAAATCAGTGAGTGCCAAGTGCAGGGCAAGCCCTGTAAGCCTTCAGCACAGAGCAAGTCCTGTGCTTTGGTCCCCACCTTACAGGTAAGCAAACTGCATTTTGAGACATCTTGTCATTTAAAGCCACACAACTATGATCTGAGAATGGGTGGGAGGGTCCTTTTCTCCTTTGCTTTGAGGAGTCCTAGACTCTATGGTTTAGATCTTAAAGTCTCTGAAGAGCACGTGTTGAGAACATGGTCAATTGGCAATGGTGCCGCAGTAGAAATGTTAGGGTGTAGGGCCTGGGGGGACAAAATTCGGTCATGGGGGAGTGCTCTAGAAACCCTGCCTCTGTCTTTACTTCCTGACTGCTGTGAGGTAAACAACTCGGTACCACCTTGGCCTCCCTGCCCTGATGTTCTGCCTGGCCACAAGCTCAATGCAACATGTCCAAGTGAACATGGATCATGGTTTCTGAAACTATTGGTAGATAGTTTGTCAGACAAGAGCAAGCATGAAGGTCATCGAGGACAGACCTTGCCCTCGCCTCATCTTCAGCTTGCTCCAGAACCCTGTGTCCCTGCTAACACACTAATTTTAAGGAAGGAGAAAATATCAAAGCTGCCCTTCTTTGGAATTTGAAACACCAACAAAAGAAGGGGAAACTATTATAACTGCCCTTCCTAAAGATTTAAAATATCACATGAAAAGAAGGAAGAGGTAGTGTGTCTTTGTTGAAGCCCATTAAGGAAAATCTATTTCTTTTTGATAAAGCATGGCTAGGCTAAGATTTTTAAATTTTTCTTTAATTCTTTTTAATCTACACTATTATATGGTTTTTGCCCAAAAGAATGAGATTAGAGTGGTAACTATGACCCTAGGATGAGAAATTCTAAACTGCCCCAAAGAGCATGCATTAGTTTCTTTTCTCTTGTTGTGATAAAGTGGCATGACCAAGGCTATTTACAGAAGGAAGAGTTTCTTTGGGCTTAAGGTTCAGAGGGCTACATGGTGGGGAGGCAGGGGCAGGAGGCAGCTGGAGCAGAAAACCCAGAGAGCTCACATCTTCAAGCAGGCACAGGAAGCAGAGAGTGAAACTGGAAATGGAACAGGCTAACTCTTAAAGCCAATCCCCAGTGAAGAGCTTCCTTAAATTTCCACAGACAGCACCACCAACTGGACTAACTAGTCAAATACTTGAAGTCTATGGAGGACATTGTCATTTAAACCACCACAGACCTTAAGATCTAGCAGAGGCTTTCTGGTCAAGAATAAAGATATACTGTTGTAAATTAAAGAGTTAATCCAAAGGGGCCTGTCATTCACTTGTAAGGAAAATGCCTGTTCGCAAAGCTATCTGCTCCAGAGACTTTAGAAAGCAATACAACGCCTATCTGAGCATGTAGGTAGGCCCAGTAGTATCTGGCCATTGTCCACTCTTACTCTGTGAAAGTGTTTTCCTCTTCACTGACCCCTTTGCCACTCTCCACTCTCACCTCTTATTTCTCTGCCCTCTGTACACTACACTCTGTATGTCTTGTCTCCATTCATTCAGCAGAGAACAGGAATTGGAGAGCCGAGGGGAACCAGAGCAAGATCCCAGTAATACCGGAACACTAAATAAACTTTTCCCTTCTAGTTGATTTTTCTCAGAGATTTTGTCATAGCAACACAAAGCTGACCAACACATCACTCATATTCCCCAAATCTGTGTCAGGCTTCACAAACTGTTTCTATGTCTTTCAATAATAATAATAATAATAATAATAATGATAATAATAATAATAACTGCATCCCTTCACCTTTTCCCCAGGATACCACCTGTCCTAGTTTGTCTTCCATTGCTGTGACAAAACTCTTTGACCAACACCAACTTGGGGAGGAAAGGGTTTATTCAGCTTACATCTCCTGGGTCACAGTTCATCACTTAGGGAGCCCAAGGCAGGAACTCAGGGCAGAAACCTGGAGGCAGGAACTGGAACACAAACCATGGAGGAACGCTGTTCACTGGCTTGCTCCCCTGGCTCATGCCCAGCCCGCCTTCTTATACAGTGCACAACAACCTGCCCAGGGTGGCACTACTCATTGTGGGCTGGGCCCTCCCACACTGCTCGACCATCAAGACAATGCTCCACAGACGTGGCGACAGGCCAATCCAATGGAGCCAATTCCTCAATTGAGGCTCCCTCAACCCAGGTGTGTCAAGTTGACACTAAAGCTATCCAGCACACCACCTAATCGACCCCCTACCACAAGGCTTCTGTATGCTCTACATGTGCCAGATTGTCTCCAGGGACCCCATCCTTTATACAGAGAGAGAGAAGCTTCTACTGAGAGCAGCACCTTCTGGCCAGGAGAGACAATGGCTACCTGACTGATGATGGACGCAGTTTGTGGAATGGCTGCTAACAGTTTCCTTTTGTCTATAGTTATGTTAATAACCAGCTGCCTCTCATCACCTTCTCAGGCCTCTTGTTCTAGGTGTCTATCTCACAAAACCAAATCCTCTCTGACTTGTTTTCTCTGCGCGTTCTTGCTTCAAATCCTTTTTTCAGGACATGGGTATAGGGTCTAGTTCGTTGGCAGTGACCTTGAGTCCTGAGCTTCATATGACCTTCAAGTCTGCTACCCATTAGCAGCTCTGACATCCAGAAGCTAATCACTTAGCTTGGGGCATGTGATTTATCTTCTCTCCCAGAAATTCAGAGCAACACATCTGCGAAATGTCATTTGGGCTTGACATAGTTTTTTTTTATCTTGTTTCCCAAATAATTCTGGAATTTAGCCTGGAAAATGATTATCTGCCCTGTGACAACTCTGAAAGGAAAGTAGAGCTTAGAGAAGCAGCCTATGAAAAGACCCTCTTCTAACACTGCCCTCACTCTGCAGTCTGCCTCTTCTCAGAGTCAGTCATGAATACAGTGTGAGGATCCCTTACTCTTGGGACCAGATATGGTTCACATTTTGGTTTACGGGGGATAGGACCCAAGCTGAAACACAAAATTTATTTTTTATGTATACTATACACACATAGCCTGAAAATCTTTATTAATATTTTTGGTGCACCTGTATTTTGACAATGACCAGTTTCATAGTGTCGGGTGTGGAATTTTGTACTTATGGTACTATGCTAACAATGAAAAAGTTTTAGATGTGTCTGGGTGTGGTGGTACACACCTTTAATCCCAGCAGTTGAGAGGCAGAGACAGGTGAATCTCTGATAGTGAAGCTAGCCTGTTCTACATAGTGACTTCTAGGACAGCTGGGACTACAGGGAGATTCTCAAAAACAAACATGCAAACAAGCAAAACAAGTTTTATATTTGGGGATTGTCTAATTAGTGATGTTCAACCTATATGAATGTTTTGTCTTGCTTTCCAGAAATGTATACCTGTGTATATGTCCTTTCCAGGAGTATGTACCTGTGTATGTATCCTCTGTAACCACAAAGTACCATCATATTCACATTATTCTAGACCTTGACTTTATTTTCAAATAATAATATATTTTGGAGACCTTTCCATTCTGAAATATAGATGTGGTCTTCATCATTTTAACTGGTTGCATAATATCTCATCATATAAGAATATGACTGTATTGAATTTCCATTATTTCTGTTACAAATTAAGACAAACCCCTTAAAACAATACAAATTTATTATCTTATAGCTCTGGAGGCCAGATGTCTCAAGCTGGTCTCACCTAACAGATGTTCCTAGGGCCGTGCTCTTTCCACGGCTTCTGGGGATGGGCCGTTTTCTGGGCTTTTGGAGGCCACCCTGTTCCTTGACTCGTGGTCTCCAGCCAGCGGCTGTACCACTCTGACTTGTGCACCTGTCCTCACTCTCTTACTCTTTTGTCTTTGACTATATTGGGCCCACACCATTAATTCAGGATAACCTTCCCACCTCAACACCCCTAGTCTCTGGAAAGTTTCTTTTGTCAAATGTGGTCACATATTCACAGAGTCCAGTAGCCAGAACGTGGACATCTTTGGGGCCATTATTCTACCTACCACAATATCGCAGTTCATTCTACCTACTTCCTGCCAGTGAACTTTTAGATTGCCTTTTGTTTTGTTTTAGTCTTTTTGAGACAGGGTCTCCCTTTAGTCCCAGCTGGCCTGGAGCTTGCTCTGTAGACCAGGCTGGCCTTGAACTCACAGAGATCTGCTTGCCCCTGCCTCCTGAATGCTGGGATTAAAGGCGTGTGCCACCGCTCCTGGCTTTAGATTGCCTTTTCTAATGAACAGTGCTTCAATGATTGCCCTTGTAAATATGCCTTGTGAAGTGGGCTAGGAGAAAAGAAATCCCTAGGAAATGAATTGCAAGTTCAAGGGGCATCTGATAGATCGACTCGGCAATCAACACACTTCATTTTACTTGAACTCTGAATGTGAAATTTCAAAAAGCCACTCAGACCTTAATAATTTGATGTAATTTTACTCTTTTACATTTACTCTTTTGCATCAGCTCCTTGACCTTAACAAAGTCTTTGCATTTAAGGCAGTGGTTTTAGAAAAGTGGATGTCATTTAGGATCTTTCTAGCATTAGAGACTAGAGAGATGGCTTAGACACTAAGAATATTTCTTATTCTTCTGGAGGCCCAGAGTTTGATTCCCAGCACCCACTATGGGCAGCTCACAACCACCTATGTCTCCAGCTTCAGGAGATCCAGCAGTTTCAACTGGCTTCTATGGGTACTGCCAAACACATGGTATTCACAAAAAAAGAAACAAATACACACAGAATTGTTTAAAAATTCAGTACCGGGGCTGGAGAGATGGCCTAGCGGTTAAGAGCACCGACCGCTCTTACAGAGGACCCGGGTTCGATCCCCAGCACCCACATGGCGGCCGAGAGCCGTCTGAAACTCCAATTCCAGGAGAACTCCAGTTCCAGGGGAATCCGAGACCCTCTTCTGACCTCCGCGGCATTGCACGACACGGGTGTACAAACCTGCATGCAGACAGTACATTGATACACATACCGGAAAAAAAAAAAAATTCAGTACCATAAACCCATGGATTTTTTTTGTCTTTGTGGGACAGGGTCTCCCTGTAGCCCTAGCTGGCCTTGAACTTACTTATTACTTACCAGGCTGGCCTTGACTTCATAGAGATCCACCTGCCTCTGCCTCCCGAGCGCTGAGATTAAAGGTGTCTGCCACCACATCTGGCAACCCATGGCGTTTTAAACTTAAATTTCAGTTAGCAATTAAATATTGAGAAAGAAAACAGCCAAAATTGACTAGACACCAAGACAACAGCTCCAGAGAAAGTAGACTGTTTTGCTTCTCATCCACCTGTGCCCCTTTTCTAAGCCTAGGGAACAATCTGCGGAAGAGGGGGCGTGGTAGAATGTAAGGGCTGCGACTGGGGTGAATGGTGGAGCTACAACAATATAGACTGGACACTCATTTGATCAACTTGATTGAACATACAAGCCCCCCCTGCTGGATGATGGGACCCATGAGCTGTGTGGGTTTGGGCATGGCTGCTTGCAAATTGGTTTTACATGAAGGATGCTTGTACTCACAAATTATCACTTATTGTTAAAAAAAATGAAAACAAAACAAAGCAGAGAAAGATGCAGAAAAGTTACGGCAGAATGCATGATCTGGGATGGGTAGGGGTGGGGTGGGGGGAAGGGAAAGGGATATATGCCTGAACTGAATTGGAAAATGATGTATGAAATACACAAAGAATCAATAAAAAAAAAATATTGAACTTCTCAGTCACACCAGCCACCTTTCAAGTACTCAACCCAACAACCACATTAGTCAGTGTAGATACAGGATATTCCAATGACAAAAACTTCATTGAGCACTGTTGTTACAGCATGAACTTTTAGCTCTCTACCAAATGAGAATCAACCCACTGCTTTCACTGTGTTTAACTTAATTCTATTTGATATAGACTGAATGCTTACATCCCCAATATGATAATATTTAGAGGAGGGGCTTTGGGATATGACTTTCCTGAATGGCATTAATGACCTTCTTGAAGAGACCCCAACTAACTGTCTCACCCCTTCCCTCTGCCATGTGTAGACTCAAGAATGTACAGTCTATGAATGAGGAAGCAAGCCATTTCCAGATGTCAGATCTGTCAACACCTTCATCTTAGACTTGCCAGCCTCTAGGACTGTGGTGAGTAAATCCCTGTTTTTTAAATCAGCCTGTCTTTGGTATTCTGTTATGGTAGCCTGAGCAGGCTAAGCCATCACTAATTTAATGAACATGTATTAAATTCCTTGTCCACTGCATTGTGTTGGAAATGGCAGGTGATACAAGGACAGTTTTTCATTTTAAAGATTCCTTTTCTCAGGTAAGTCACAAATCAATGAAATACAGAAGAAAAGGTGATGGTTAACCTTCTCTGTCAACTTGACTGGATTTGAAGTCTCCTAGGAGACACCCTTCTGGACTGTATTAGAGAACACTTTTACTGAAGAGGAAAGACCCACCCTGAGTGTCAGTGGCACCAGTCCCACCATGGGCTGGGACCTGGGATGAATAAAAAGATAAATGAAGAATGTGAGCTGAGCACCAACATACATTTGTCTCTGCTTCCAGGCTGGGGCCACATGACCAGTCGTCTCACAGTCCTGCCACTATGCCTTCTGCACTGTAGGAATGACTTTTACCCTAATCTTGAAACCCCAAAATTACTGTTTGTAATGCAAAACAAGATCACTGAGCCATGTGCTCATCTTGTGACCTGGGCACCTTACCTTAATCCCTCCAGACCTATTCTTTCCTTCCACCCAAGATAGTGTAAAACAGAGTATGAATGCATATGCATGATTCACATATCAAAGTGCTGGGAGAAGCATTGCTTGCAATGAGGAAAATTGAGAAAACTGCAATTGTGTAATATTCTAGGCCTAGGGATCAAAAGTCAAGATTCTTTAATTAGACAAGGGTGAGTCTTAGCTTCTCCTTTCCAAATTCATGCTGGAAATACCATTTCAATAAAAGAATGGGTGAAGCCTGCCTCTAGACCACAGTCCTATGAGACATCTGAAGAAACAGGTTCTCAGAGTTTGGGTTCACTCTTGGACTGAAAATTAATGCTAAGAATCAGGCTGGTCTTTTATTCAGGCTTAATTATAATGTGGCTTAGAAAAGCAGTACTCGACCATGATGGATTGTAGCTCCACAGACTGTAAGACAAAACAAGCTCTTCTTCTATTATGTTGTTTTGTTAGGTCTTTTAACAACAGAAATAATTAATACAAAGTGCTTGCTGGATTTGACCTGGGAATGGCAGCAATCTATAACTAAGAAAATTACAAGAACTTCCAAAGCAATTCAGGAACACAAGAGAAGTTGTCAAAGCACTGGTCTAGTTCTAGAGAAAAAAAAATAGAAGTTATAGTTCTCATTTTAAAAATAATTTACTCATTGTCCATTTTCCTAATGCTATTGAATTACTGATATGATATGTTCATTGACTTTTTTTTTTTTTTTTGAGACAGGGTCTCCCTTTAGTCCCAGCTGGCCTGGAGCTCACTATGTAGACCAGGTGGGCTTTGAACTCACAGAGATCCACCTGCCTCTGCCTCCCAAATGCTAGGATTAAAGGTGTGTGCCACCATGCCCGGCTGACCTTTTGTATGTAAATGATACAACAAAAACATCTTATTTGTTCTTACTATTATTTTATGTATATGAATATTTTCCTGCATGTATATAAGTGTACCATGTGTCAAGCAATGCTCTGAAGAGGTCAGAAGAGGGTATCAGTGGAGTTACAGACAGTTGTTAGCTACCATGTAGATGCTGGGAATCAAACCCAGGTCCTCTGGAAGAGCAGAAAGTATTCTTAACCTCTGAGTTATCTCTTCAGCCCCAATGGGAAAAAATTTTTAAAGGCCTTTGAAGCATTATAGGGAAGACAATTACAGCAAAGCTTTGGAGACACACTGCATGGGACTCAAGTGTGATCTTGTGATCTTGAACCTGCTACTTAACTTCTCTAAGCCTCAGGTTTTTGTTGTTCTTGTTGTCTTGTTTCGTCTTATATGTCAATTGGGTAGTTATGTCCCAGGGCGTGGTCGTGAGGACTGAATGAGCTAATGTCTGTAAGTGTTTAGGACTGGGCCTGGCACTTCAGGAGTACTATGTGCTGACCACTGTTATTACTTAAATAGGAATAACTCCAATGCCAAACTTTCAGCCACTCACAAAGTCTAATGTTCAAGTTGCTTCCAAACTAACCCTGGAAGAGTAGTGGTTTTCAAGAACCCACTGACCAACTGAAGAGGCAGATATGACATGTCCTGCTTCATATCCAGGGCTGCCCTGCCTATACACCTTCTAAGACAGTAGCACTAGTAAATTTACAAGCAGGGGTCCTTAGCTTCCTCCTCCACATTGACTCAGGGAATTCTGCACTTTCCTAGTGGTTAGCTATGGTCTGGCTGTTGGTAAATTTGGTTGTGTTCCATGTGATCATTACTAATCAAGCAGGTTATATGCCATACATGGGTCCTGGCATTCGCCTTTTGTACTTCGAAACAATCTCTTTTCCCTTCACACATGCTTGGATATCCTGGTTTCTGGAGGGCGTACACTTTCAGCCCTTTCAGTTCCACCTGCCTTTGGGGTCTCCAATATCTTTGTTCCTTTGGGTATCTGCCTCTTTTCCCCCTTTAAAATGATGCTAGGACCCACCAGACTGACCTCACTGGCTCATTCACAGAAGTTAGTGAAAGCTGGACACATAGCAGGAACAAATAGGGTAAAGGTGAAATCATGCCTGGCACCAGAAGGCACACACATGCCTCTCCCGTCTCACAGTGTGGGCTACCTGACTCATTTGTATCTATGCAATTTGCTTCTTAGATGCTAAAATTCAGACTGCTACATCTGGAGCTACATGGTATAAGAGTCATTTTGGGGGCTGAATAGATATTTAGCATCTGCTTTTGAATGGCCAGGGGTCTGCTGTTTATCACTCTACAGCTGTCAGCTTTCATCTGAAAGCAAAATTAAAGAACTTTCAAGCGCTTTTGCTAAATAAAAAAGTTTATTTTTTTAAAAAGGACACCCCCCCCCACACACACACATCTTGTTGGTTGTATTCCTTATCGCAAATTAGGCAAGCATTTAGAAAAGCAGGAAATATGAAGCCATGTACAGGGGTCCCTCTGCACACTGGGCCTCTGCTTCTCTGAGGCAGGTTTACTCCACTGTTAATGACACTTCCATTCCATGTTAGGCCCCTCACATGCATGAGTCCCTACCAAGGTGTCTGCTGGTTGATTTTTTTCTTAATGAGCTCATACCACCAGAAGGTCAAGCCTCACTTCCACAAAACCTAACAGGAATTCAAATCCATAGCTGCTCAGCACAAAGGGCAGCTTCAGGGAGGTCACATGTCCCGTGCTGATGACCTCTGGGTGCTTAATCTTGGTCCAGTTCTTGTAGCTGCTGCCTCAGCTCCTTAGGCACTACTTCCATCAGACAGTGACATATCATTCCTAAACTTCATACCACACTTCATAATCTTATAGAAAAGAGGGTTTCATGGACCAGCAAAGGAAGAGGACACTTATTTTAGGGATTTTAAACCACAGACTTACTGATATTTTGGGTAAAATAATTATTTGGAGGACACACTCCGTGTACTGTGGGATATTTATCAGCATCTCTGGCCTCAAGGTACTGGATGTGAGCATTGCCCTGTCCTTGCCCCTCAGATTGTAACAACCAAAAATCTCTTCATATATTGCTAGAGGCTCTCAGGGCAAACAGTTCTGTGCAATGCTTAAGCATCCATTATCCCTGGTAGAAAACCTTTCTTCCTGCTGCGGACAGGCACTACTTTCTCTAAGGCAAACAGGACTTTTGATGGCCAAACTCAATATTCAAAAGCCCGTTGTACAGCCAGAGGTCAGAGATGAATATAAGGAAAATGTTGTCTGGACAAAACAAGTTAATTACAATATGAATTCACAGCAGTTGTGACAGCATGCATAAGACCTGTGCAAGTAAAAAACCCAGCATGTCTGGGGGAGGCAGACTAAAATCCCCAGTCCTGACTGAGGATTGATTGGCAGTTGATAGCTGCTGGGAGTGGAAGAGTCAGTTTTCTTTAAGGGTGTGACACTGGGTAAATTTACCAAGCTCCAAGGAATAGACTCATACCCAAGAGCATTTGAGGAACACAAATTAGACTCGATAGGCCTTAAAAATAGTAGAGGACATTAAGTCTGGGAGCAGATAGGAGGGTGAAGGTGGGGGTGGAGATGGAGGAGGGGTCTGAGTATGATAAAAATATATTGTATGAAATTCTCAAAGAATCAATAAAAATCTGAAAAAAGCTAATTGCTTGTAGATGAAGTGGTCTTTCATATATAGATGCTCTTAAGGAATATGCACATACAGCTATTAGAATTAATAAATGAGTTGCTGGATACATGATGAATATACAAAATACTGTTCTATTTCTTTTTTAATTAATTTTTTTTGTCTTTTTGAGATAGGGTCTCCCTGTAGCTCTGGCTGTCCTGGAACTCTCTCTGTAGACTAGGCTGGCCTTGAACGCACAGAGATCTGCCTGCCCCTACCTCCCAAGTGCTAGGACTAAAGGCATGTGCCACTGCGCTCAGCTATATTTCTTTTCTTTTCTTTTTTGAGTCAGGGTCTCCTTCTAGTCCCAGCTGGCCTGGAACTCACTCTGTAGACCAGGCTGGCCTTGACCTCACAGAAATCTGCCTGCTGGGATTAAAGGCATGCACCACCATACCCAGCTTAAAGATGGTTCTTGGCCGCCTAGTGGGTGCTGGGAATTGAACCCCAGTCTTCTGCAACAGCAGTCAGCGCTCTTAACCTCTGAGCCATCTCTCCAGCCCCCAGCTATATTTCTATACAGTAGTAATGAATGAGTAAAGATGCTTTCATGAGGTACTGAGGCAAGTTCCCCAACACCCCAGCCCTTGAATATGAAATTAAGAAATTAATGAAATTAAGAAAGCAATTCTATTTATAGTAGCATCAAAAAGAAAAAAAATGGTTAGGCATTCATTTAACAAGAGAAGTACTGAACCTGAATATGGGAAATTGTTGAAATAAATTTTGGAAGACCAAATTAAAGGGAAAGACATCCCACTGAAAGTCTTAAGAGTGCTACAATGAAAAAACAAACAAATAAAAGAGTGTTACAATGACAATATTTCCTCAATTGATCCAATAGCAATATACCCCAAATTTGTCAGTGTAACCTTTTTGGTTTTTTTTTTTTTGAGATGGTCTCCCTTTAGTCCCAGCTGGCTTGGAGCTCGCTCTGTAGACCAGGCTGACCTTGAACTCGCAGAGATCCACCTGCCTCTGCCTCCTGAGTGCTGAGATGCCAGTCACTAAAGAGGGTTCTTAGCCACCATGTGGGTGCTGGGAATCAAACCCGGGTCCTCTGTAAGAGCAGTCAGTGCTATTAACTACTGAGCCATCTCTCCAGCCCAATCAGTGTAATCTTTATTGACTTTCAGCTGTTGTTTTTGTTTTGTTTTCTTTTCAGGAGTTGAATATCTATTGGGACATTCATACAGAAATATAAAGGATCTGGACTAATCAAAACCACTTTGAAAAAGAACAGACGTCAGAGAGTTGTGAGATACAGCTTTTCAACCTTCCAGTATGGACTGAAGACTCATGTCTCTTCAAGAATCCTCCAAACCTTCAGTGCCAGATGGGGACTACTGAGACATCCAACTTGTGGACTGAGATACTATTGGGGTTTCTGCCTCTTCAGAGTATAGACTGCCATTGTTGGACTACCCAGGATGTATCATGGAGACAGTACAGGAAGATCAAGACATGACACGGTGCTTACTGGACCTCATTTGGTAATCATGGGAAGGGAAATCCCCGGTATGGAACACAAGGGCAGAACTGATGGTGGTTTGGGCTTGCCAAGGAGGGGCCTTCAAACATGGCATCTTTCAGCCTAATAAAGAAAAAAAGTCATAAGCTAAAGATGCTAAAACCTATGATATATGTGGCATGCATATGTGCATATTTTGGAGTGATGCATATTGGAAGGAATAACAACAACAACAACAACAGAAAGACTGTGTCAAAGAACTGACTGAAACGATGAACTTCTGTTTGAAACAGTGAACTTCTGCATGGAGAAATTTGAAACAGACT
Organism: Rhizomys pruinosus; assembly: GCA_009823505.1. NCBI lineage: Eukaryota > Metazoa > Chordata > Mammalia > Rodentia > Spalacidae > Rhizomys > Rhizomys pruinosus. Next base: position 520,621 of record VZQC01012801.1, read on the forward strand.
AAGAAAAAGATAAAAAATATGTTTGGCAGAATGCATGGACTCTGGTGGGGTGGGGGGGGGCAGAGAGGAGGCATGGGTCTAGATTTGATTTGTAATTTTGTATGAAATGCACAGAGCTTCAATAAAAAATTGGCTTTGAAAGAAAAAAGAACAGTATTGGAGGGGTTAAGCTTCCCCATCCTTGAGTAAGCTGCATCCAGCTGGCCAAGGACAGACGAAGGGATAAACGGGATAGAACTGAAGTCCAGAAGAGACCTGTGACACTTAGGGCCAACAGGCCAACAGGACATCAAGGTAATTAATTTGATGAAGGAAATAAGCCTCAAAAGTGCAGCAACAGCTATATGTCCACATATGAAAGAATGTCTTTGGAGCACTATCTAGCATCACAGTCAAAGAGGACGCAGAAGTAAATCTTCATGGTCTTAACTTAGGAAACAGCCTCTTAGATTTTTATCTCAAAAGCACAGACAATAAAAGAAATGAACATTTTTTGTATTAAAAAGTATCATTGAAAATGGAAAGGCAATCTGCAAAACAGGGAAACATTTTTTTGCAAATCATTTTCTGGACAAAAGGCTTTTATCTAGACTATATAAAGAATTCCTAGAATTTTATAATAGACAGACAAATCCCATTTTGAAAAAGGCAAAGGATTTGAAAAAAAAATTTCCTCACTAAAGATACAAAAGCGACCAAAAGGCGCAGGAGAAGATGCTCAACTTCACTAGCTGTCAGAAAGATGAAGTCAAAGCCGCAATGAAGCTAGAGGTGAGGTATACTCCTGTAATCCAGCAGTAGGAAGTTTGAGGCTGGAGGACTGTCATGAATTGTTCAAAGCTAGCCTGGGCTACATGAGTTCAGAGGCAGCCTGGAATACATAGCAAGAACCTATCTCAAAAAAAAAAAAANGGATTGGAAAAAAATTTCTTAAATACATATCTACACAAGAAAGAAACAATGGAAAATGGTTAGCAAGGAAAGTGCAATAAAATATTTTTTTTTTTTTTTCTGCCAAGTAAGGCAACATCAAGGTTTGCCATCTGGTCCGCAGCTTTCTAGTACACAGGTGTCCTGTGAACCATTCCCAGAGATGTACCCTATGTACAACCTGAACAACTCCACCTCATATTACAAAGATAGCCTTTTGAGCTAAACACAGAATATATGTTCTCACTTCTTTTGCAGGCTTAGAAGTCCCATGGCTTGGGGTGTTTGGGGGACTGATTTCATTACTACGTTCTCTGCTCTGCCACGTGGTTTACGGATGGCTGGTCGCCGCCTTTCTCTCCCATGGTTTTCTTCTATGTGTGGCTCTGATCCAGGCTTTATGAGATGGCAGTCCGGTGGAGACCACCTAGATACCCTAAAAGTCCATTTAACCTTAATTACCTCATTTAATGGCTCTCCAAAATACAGTTACGTCAGAGGCCTCCATCATATGAACATATAAAGGAATATTGACTCAACCCAGAACGATGCTAGGCTTCAAAAAGTTTTGTTTTGTTGTTGTTTTACTTGTTTTTGGTTGTTGTTTCCTTGTTTTTAGACTGGCATAGTGAATACATGCAGAGTTAATACTATTATTTTGGTCTTATCTTTTTTTTCCGAATTGGGTCTCTCTGTCCCTAACATGCTGGAAGCTTAATTCTATGTGGACCAGAAATGCTCCCCTCAATGCTTCACAGAAGATTCACCTGCCTCTGCCTTCTGAAGTGCCGGATTAATAGCATGTATCATCACTGTACCTGGTCATTTATACCTTTTTTAATAAAGAAGAACAAAACTCATTCGATGAATGAGGTTTCTAGAAAGAATTCAGAAGTTATGTGTAAGCAACCGGTCAGGGTATGGAGAAAGTAACTTCCTAGTCTAATAATTCAGAAGTGATTGGGTGTTTTTACCACATAACCGCTGAGACATTTGATAGTATTAAATTACTTACTACGTTGGCCTTCCGTGGGTTCCTTGGTTTTTATAATGCTTTCGTTTTTCTTCCCTTTTTTTTTCTTTTTACAATCTGACGTGCCAAGACAGAATTGTGATGAACGAATTAGTCAGAGTCTCAGATCCGTCTGCATAGTAAGACACATCATTAAAAAATAGCCCTGTAGCTCACGCACACTGACAAGTCATACCACTCCTGGGTACATCGTGAAAGACCTATGCCCAAACAAACGATACAACTTGCACGATCATTCAGCAATAGCAAAAGCTGGAACCAAACCGGTAAGATGTGACCCCGGCAACTGAATGAAGATTTGAGAATAATATAAAAAATGTCGGATACATCTACACAATGTGTGTTTTGCAGCAGAAGTAAAGAAGATGACATCATGAGACGTTGTCAGGGTAAATGGATGTGAACTCGAAGCCATTTATGCTTACGGGAAGTAACATCAATCCAGGAAAAAAAAAGGCAAATGGTTTCCCCACTCATTTGTGGATGGCTTACAGGACACTCAAAGCCTCAGTGGGCAAGCAAACTGAAAAACTGTTAATTTTAGATTTCTATAATTCGTGAAAGCAAACTGTGCTATTATGTGAATCATTTATATTTTTATTTTATATTGTTATTTTTTATTTTTTGTAATGTGCTGATGAATATACTGTCTGCATGTAGGTTTGTGCAACCCGATGTCGTGCAATGCCTTCAGAGGTCAGAAAGGGTCTCGATTTACGCCTGTGAAATGGAGTTCTCTCCTGGCAACATTGGCAGATTACAAGAATGGTTTTCTTAGCCACCATGTGGGTGGCTGGGGATTGAACCCGGGTCCTCTGCTAAGGCAGTTTGGCTGGCTCTAAACTTTACTATCTCTCCAGCTCCTCTTCATGTTGAATCCTTAATAGGTCTCTAAATTCGACCTATAACCTTATATTATGCACATCATTGTTATTACCATATATGGGTGGAATGATATTTATTCATGATTCTAAAAAAGTAGTATGTTATTTATATTTGCTTACGCTGCATGCACTCTCTATCTGATTAAAGGAATGCTGAAATCGCCGCTAAACAATGTTTTGGAATTAATATATGTTTTATTTTTCAGATCTTTGTGTAATTTTGATTATGCGTGATGATAGTATATATGCATATTTATTGGATAATATTTTAAAAATCTGCCCTGTCTAGCCGAACTGTTCGCCATCTCTAATCACAATTTTATGACTCACAAATATTCTAGAGAAACAAGAGCCATCTGAGGCATGGCTTTGAGAACTAGTTCATCACTCTCTACATGATTCGCAGCAGTTGTAAGTTTAGCAAAAGGAATAGCCTAGGTGTAGGCTAACACATGAGCAGTATTCATTTGGAGATGTGACTGGCATAGACTCAAATCACATATTAAACTGTTTGTGTATATACAGTTTTGTATATTATTGAAGGCTTTATATATTATACACACTATTATTAGAGTATGACACTATGAATGAATCAGGAAGTGTACAGAGTTAGGTATAGAATGTTTTCATATGCATATGTGTAAGTTTATAAGTATAAGCGAGATTGAAAATAGAACATCGAGAGATATATGTCAGTCTATAAGGAAGTGATGAATACAAGCAAACGGCAGATTACGATGTATTGGCTAACCTTAAGTTCATTTCAGACCAATTAACATGATATATTTTGTATAAATTCTGTTATATATTAACTACTAATGTGATAGTCCTCTTCTTCTAATTTAATATAGTTCATATCATCATCGCTCTATATCTTTATCCGATTATCCACATTCTCATCATCATTCTCATTTGCTTCTGCGCTGTTTGATACAATAATCAAACCACTTAGGAGAGGAAATGGGTTTATGGTTTATCTCACTGTCACAGTTCAGTCACTTAGGCCCTTACAAACTCAAGGGACTGGAGTTTAGAAGAGAAGGCAGGAAATCTGTAGCAGAGAACTGCAATTACTGGTTGCTCCGCTCCTGGCTTGCTCGGCTATCTTTGCTTATACAGAGCTCAGCGCTACCCTTTGCTCCGAAGGGCAGGCGACCATTAGTGGGAGTGGGTCCTCCTGCATCAAATTTAGCCAATTCAGAAATTCTCGCAGTAGATTGGCCAAGGCCAATCAATGAAGAAATTCCTCTCACTGATGAATCCCATCTATCCACAGAATGGACTCTAGCTTTGTTTCTACATTGACAAAAAAAAACCAGGACCAATATATATGACAAATGAAACGTGACCTCTGAGTGAAAGCAAGAACCTTAGACTTGAGAAAGGAACACTAAGCAGCCGGCTCTAATCAGTAGATCACTGTTAGTATGGCATAACTATTGTACTTTTAAATTGGTTGGCGGAACGAGGGAAGACAACCCCAAAACACCAAGGTACGCAGCCCTGCAGTAAAAGAGAGCCAGAAGCACAGAAAATAAGAACACAAAACCAAAACCTGGCTGCATGATCAATGTGAATGCGCGGAAGTCCTTTAGGGAGGGAAGGGAATGCTGAGGGGAGTTGCTTCGGTTATTTATTACGCAAGAAGTAGCTCCCTCACAGAGGCTTTTCCTCAAATACGACGATCAATCACTAGAGTGATTCTCAGAAGACCTGTAAGCCATGAAATTAGTCTTAAGAAGTGTGATTAGAAAGACATAGACAGAGCAACTAATGTGGCAATATGACAACAGCATGCCTTCATAGTAGTTTTCCCCCCCCCACCCACAAAACCATGTTATGCTTCCTCTTGCTATGGATTAAGAATCAATTTCCCATACTTTCCCATCCCATGCGTTTTTGTCAGTTTTCAACTATTTTTCTTTTAAATAACCAACCATCTAGAGGTCACAAAGTGGTATTCATTGGGGATTTTTATATGTTTAATTTTGTTTTGTGTGGTTGTGGAGTGTTGGTGTGGTTTTTATCTTGTTTTTTTTTTTTTTTGTTTTTAAAAAAAAAAAAAAAAAAAAAAAAGATAAAACCACAGCCACCACTACCACAACCACCACAACAAAATAAAATAACAAATCCCACAATGAAATACCACTTTGTGACCTCTAGGATGGTTGTTATTTAAACAGAAAAATAGTTGAAAAACTGACAAAAGCAGGTATTGGGAAAGATATGGAGAAATTAGATTCTTCATACATAGCAAGAGGAAGCATAAAATGGTGAAACTACTTTGGAAGGATGCTTTGTCATTGCCACATTAGTGCTCTGGGCTATGTCTCTAATCACACTTCTTAAGACTAATTCATGGCTTAAGGGTCTTCTGGAACACTCTTGTGATGTGTATTTGAGGAAAAGCCTCTGTGAGGGCTACTTCTTGGTTAAATACCGAACAACTCCCTCTCAGCATTCCCTTCCCTCCCTAAAGGACTTCCTCTGCATTCACATGATATGCAGCCAGTGTTGGTTTTGTGTTCTTATTTCTGGCTTCTGGGTCTCTTTACTGCAGGGGCCGTACCTGGTGTTTTGGTGTCTTTCCCTTACGCCAACCAATAAAAGTACAAAGTTGCCATACTAACAGTGATCTCTGATTAGAGCCGGCTGCTGTGTTCCTTTCTCAGTCTAGGTTCTTGCTTTCACTCAGAGGTCACTTTCATTTGTCATATATTGTACTGGTTTTTGTCAATGTGAAACAAGCTAGAGTCATCTGGGAAGATGGGACTTCAGCGGAGGAATTTCTTCCATTGATTGGCCTTGGCCATATCTGGGAGACATTTTCTGAATTGCTAATTGATGCAGGAGGGCCCACCCCACTAAGGGTGGTGCCACCTTCGGGCAGGTAGGCCTGGGCTGTATAAGAAAGATAGCCGAGCAAGCCAGGAGGGAGCAAACAGTAATTGCAGTCTCTGCTACAGTTCCTGCCTTCCGTTCTTACTCCGACATCTCTTGATGTTGGACTGTGACCTGGGAGCTGTAAGATGAAACTAAACCCTTTCCTCCCTAAGGTGATTTATGATCAAAAGCAGATTTTATGTATATATATATAATGTATATATATAAAATATACATATCTATAATATATAACATATATAATATATTATATACATATATAATATATAACATATAGTATATATAACATATAACATATATATGTAATTGGTCTGAAGAACTTAAGTTGCCATTACATATATGCCGTTGTTGTTTTATCACTTCCTTATAGTGAATATTTCGGTTATTTTTAATCTTCGTATATTATAAATAATATTGCAATGAATAACTTCTATACCTACTCTGTACACTTCCTATATATAGGTATGTCTATATATGTATATATAAAGTTTATATACAAACTGTATTACACATTGTTTTTGTGATTTGGAGCTATGGCCAAGTCACACTCCATGTACTGCTATGTGTTAGCCTTCACCATAGCTTTCCTTTGTAACACTCTGGATCTGAGGAGGGACAGTTCTCAAAGCCATGCCTCCAATGGCATCTTGTTTCTCTAGAAATTGTGGTCATAAAATTGTGATAGAGATGGAGACCTAGTTGGGCTAGACAGGGCTATTTTTTAAATATTATCCAAAAATAAGCATATATACACTCCACGCATAAATCAAAATTACAAAGTCTGAAAATAAACTATAGGTTAATTCCAAAACATGTTTAGGGATTCACATTTTAACAGTAAAGTTGCATGCAGGTAAGAAATATATATAACTTTACATTTTTTTAGAATATGAATACATATCTTCCACCCATATATGGTAATTACAATGTGTGAATATAAGTGGTAGGTCATTTCTAGAGCCGATTAAGAGATTCACATTAAGGGGCTGGAGAGATAGCTTAACAGTTAAGAGCACCAACTGCTCTTGCAGAGGACCCGGGTTCAATCCCCAGCACCCACATGGTGGCTAAGAACCATCTGTAACTCCAATTCCAGAACTCCAGTTCCAGGGGAATCCGAGACCCTCTTCTGACCTCCGCAGCATTGCACAACACGGGTGCACAAACCTACATGCAGACAGTATATTCATACACATACAAAAATAAAAAAAAATAAAATAAATAAAAGAGATTCACATTATAATAGCACAGTTGCTTTCAGATATAATGAAATATAATAATAAAGTTTTTCAGTTTGCTTGCCCACTAGGGATTTGATGTTAGCATCCACAAATGAGGGGAAACCATTTGCCTTTTTTTTTTTCTGGGATTGTGTTACTTCACGTAGCATAATGGCTTCGAGTTCCATCCATTTACCTGCAAAGTTCCTGATGTCATCTTTCTTTACTGCTGCATAAAACTCCATTGTGTAGATGTACCACATTTTTATTATCCAATCATCAGTTGAGGGGCACTTGGGTTGGTTCCAGCTCTTTGCTATTGTGAATAGCTGTGCATGTATCTTTGTGGTAGGATGGTCTTGTGGTACCCAGGAGTGGTATGACTGGGTCAGGTGGTAGGCTAGACAGGGCTATTTTTTAATGTCTTCTATGCAGAAGACTGAGACTCTGATAATTCTTCATCACCAATTCTGTCTTGACTCATTTAAAAAGAAAAAAAGGGGGAAGAAAAAAGAAAGATATAAAACCAAGGAAACCCATGGAAGGCCAAGGTAGAATTTAATACTATCAATGTCTCAGCGATGTGGTAAAAACACCCAATCAGCTTCTGAATTATTGGACTAGGAAGTTACTTCTCCATCCCTGAGGTTGTTCACATACTTCTGAATTCTTTCTAGAAATCCTCATCATCGAATGAGTTTTGTTTCTTCTTTTTAAAAAAGAGTATAAATGAGCCAGGTACAGTGATGATACATGCTTTAATCCCGGCACTCAGAAGGCAGAGGCAGGTGAATCTCTGTGAGATTGAGGGAATCTGGTCCACATAGTAAGTTCCAGGCCAGTTAGGGTTACAGGAAGACCCTATCTGAAAAAAAAAAGACCAAAAATAGTGTAAGTGCTATTATTGGTGGAGGGTCTAACACAAGGAACAACAACAAAACAATAAAACAACAACAAAACCAAAACTTTTGGTAAGCCTAGTGTTCTGGGTTGAGTCATATTCCTTTATAGTTCATATGATGAGGCCTCAGACGTAACTGTATTTTGAGAGAGCCATTAAAGAGGTAATTAAGGTTAAATGAGGTTATTAAGGTGGATCCTAATCCACCATGACTGCCATCCTCATAAGAAGCCTGGATCAGAGACACACATAGAAGAAAACCATGGGAGAAAGGAGGAGACAGCCATCTGTAAACCAAGTGGCAGAGAAGTAGATGAAATCAGTCCCCCCAACACCCCAGCCATGGACTTCTAGCCTGCAAAAGAGTGAGAAAATATATCTGTTGTTTAAGCTCAAAAGGCTATTTGTAAATGAGGGTGGAGTTGGTATCAGGTGGTACATAGGGTACATTCTGGGATGGTTCACAGGACACCTGTTTACTAGAAAGCTGGACAGATTGCAAACTCTTGATGTTTGCTTGGGCAGGAAAAATATTGCACTTTCCTTGATAACATTTTACCATTGTTTCTTTATTGTGTAGATTGTGATAAGAAATTTTTTTCCATCCCCTTTTCGAGACGGGTCTTACTGTAGAGTACTGGCTTGCCTAGAACTCCTTATGTAGACCAGGCTGGCCTTACAGAGATCTGCCTGCCTCTACCTCTCGAGGGCTTGGATTAAAGCGTGTGCTACCACCCTGGCTATTTTACATTTTTTGAGGATGATTTTAAAAAGTTCTTCTTTAGACATTATTTTGGCTAAAGTAACCAGGAGGTTACTTATGATAGCAGTGGGAAAGGCTCAGGGCTGGGGGTGTTTTCCCCTTCTCTTTGAACTTAATGGTTTCCTGAGTAGTGTTCTGTTGGCCTATGCTCTAGATATCCATTCAGATTACCAGGGACTCAGATGAAAATGATTTCTTGGTAAATCACTCATATTGCACATGCCTAATAACCCCTGTTCTGAAAACACAAATTATATAAACAAATATGGAAGATGAATGTAAATATCTTTTAAAATTTGGGATCTTAACTTAGGCTACTTTATTAGAAATAGACACTAGTTAAGTATGGGAATGTGGGCCTATAATTTCAGAATTTAGGAGGTTGAGGCAGGAAGACATGAGTTTGAGGCCAGCCTGACCTACATAGTGAGACTCTGTCCCCAAATTAATAAATAAGCAAACAAACAAGACCACAGCTTTCAAACTTTCTACAGCTTTTTAGTTTATACTGAAAACCCAAAGTGGAAGGCTATAAAAGCATTGCAATTGTACCAATGAGATTTATTTACATTTTGGAAACAATTTCAAAATTACAGGAAAGTTGCAAGAACAGTTCAAAGAGTTCTTATTTATTCACCACTCCGTGACTCTATTCACATTTCTCCAATTGCTCTGTCTTAGCAAAACGATTTAAGGCAGCTCCATGTGTTGCCTTAAGTTGTCACACATCTTCAGTCTCAGTCTAGAGAAATTCCATCGTCCTTTCCTGTCTTCTATGATTAGATCATTTCTTACCATAATGGGAAGCTATTTTGTTCCTTGACTTGGGGATTTTGCTGTTCCTTGTAGGTCAGGTTATCTGTATATCTTTGGCAGGAATGTCTAAAATGATGATAAATATTTCTGACAGCCTATCAGACTCTTCATTATTTGAATGAGATGATGTCACAATAGATACTACACTTGAATCAGGTGGTTTCCTCCAGGTTGCTTCTCTGGAAAGTTACTCTTTTCCTTCACAATGAACATATCTTTTATGGAAAGATACTTTTAAGATTATGTAAATATTCAATGTGTCTTCTAAATTTTGTCTACATATGGTAGCATTTATTGATGATTCTTACATGAGCTAATTACTATGATTATTGCCAACTGGTGGTTTTATGAGTATTTTATTTATTATTTTTATTTTATGTGTATGAATGTATTGCCTGACTGTATGTAAATGCACAGGTATTGTGCAATGCCTGTGGAGGTCAGAAGAAGGTGTCAAATTCCTCTGGAGCTAAAGTTACAGATGGTTGTTAGCTACCATGTGAGTGGTGCGAATTGAACATGGGTCCTCTCCAAGAGTAGCCAGTGTTCTTAACTGCTGAGCCATCGCTCCAGCCCTGAACTGATGGTTTTATTTCCTTTACTTTTTATACATTCAGTGGCTGGTATCTAACTTTCTCGTTATCTCCCTCTTGGTTTGCTTAAATCTGCTAGGTCTCCATATTTTATTCAATGTCTTATAATCAATTCTTATCACATTTATTTTAATGCTGAAATTGTCCTAGTTTTTCTCAGCTGCACAAACATGTTTTCATGTCTTTTTGACATGCTCCATCATGTTTTGAATATTTTTATGCTTCTCAGAAATTCAGATTAAATCATCTCCAGGCTTAAAAACAACAAAGCAAGCTTTGCTTTTGGTGCAGTGGCTTGGAAATCAGTCATTGTTTCTAAGGCCTCTTTCTTCTGCTGGTGGAAAATATTTTGTTCGTCAGCTTGGCATGCTGACTGCTATTGGTTTGTTGCCACTTCTAGGGGATCTCAGTGCATACAACCATGACAGAACACACAAGTATCGGTATTTAATGTGAGTTCACAACCAGAACTCAAGTCCAGTTCAAACTCAATTGCTCTTCCTTCTCAAATTTAACATTCTCTTATCAGACAGCAGGAAACATGGCTCAGAAATTGTCCACATATTTATTTATTGAAATCCCCCTGTGTACAACAAACTTCTAATCTGTTGGGCCACCATCCAGTCAGTGATCTTCAGATTGTCCTTGCTTCTGTATCTCTGAGGAGCTTTTAAATGGAATACTAAGTAGAGAAGGAGGGCAGAAAGTAAATAAAGAGAGAAAAATGGGGAAATATTAGTGGAAATACTGATTATGGCTATTCTGTGAGTAGGAAGTTGGCAGATCAGGAAAGGAAAATGCATGAAATAGCAACCTACTGGATGGAGAAGGTAGCTATTCATGAGGCATTGGTATGTTAGAATACTAAAGACTCTCAAATCTTAGTGCTTAAAACAAGCATGAGAGTGACCTTGCAGAAGAATTCTCTTTGTGTGGTGGCCCAGCTGTCCAGGCTGCTTTGACCTCGTTGTCCCTTAGGACACTGTCTTAGCACAAGTCTGGGATCACAGGTCAGGGAATGAATATAAGAAAACTGAATATACAGGTCTTCCTTTTGAAGAGACCCACATCAATCCTGCTAACAATTTATTGATTAACCAGTATTGCATGACCATTGATAGCTTCAATGGGGGCAAAGAAAAGACTAGAAATTACCACATAACATGTTTCTCTAAACTTTTAGGTAAAGCTAGTGATATTCACACTTTTCCAAGATTTCTAAGTTTTTTTTGTAAAGAAATTTATCTCTTGCCATAAATCTTTTTGAAAGCTAAGGTAATTAAATGTCATATTATAGACATTAAGAAAATCATTTAAGAATTATTTACTTTGAATTTTCATAAGACTTCAATATGAATCTAGAGACAAATCACCTAATTTCCTTTCTGAAATGGTCTTAGCAAAGGTGTAAGTCAGTAATTGTCAAGCCTGGTCACACCTTAGGATCTAGACCTACAGAGGGTTATAAGGGAGCTACCTAGGTAGACCTCCCTCAGGGAGATGCATACAGATTGGCCTGGGTGGGATCTAACAATTTTACAACTCTGCAGGTGAGCTTAGCTAGGATTAGAGTCCCTTCGTCCAGTCCTGATGCCAATTCCCGCTAGTTCTTTTTATTTTTTTTTTCCAAAGCCAATTCTTTTTAGAAGCTTTGTGCATTTCATACAAAATTTCAAATCAAATCTAGATCCGTGCCTCCCTCCCTGCACCCCATCCCACCAGAGCTCATGCATTCTGCCAAACATGTTTTTCATCTTTTTCTCAGTCTCTCTCAAAATTCTTGATGCAGAAGTTTACTGTTTTGAGCAGAAATTCACCGTTTCAGTCAGTTCTTTGACCCAGTCTTCTTGTTCTTGTTATTGTTGTTGTTGTTCCTTCCAATATGCATCACTCCAAAATATGCATGGCACATATATCAGAGGTTTTGGCATCTTTAGCTTATGATTTTTTTTTCTTTATTAGGCTAAAAGATGTCATGTTTGAAGGCTCCTCCTTGGCAAGCCCAAACCACCATCAGTTCTGCCCTTGTATTCCACACTGGGGTTTTCCCTTCCCATGATCACCAAATGAGGTTCAGTAAACACCACGTCCTGTCTTGATCTTCCTGTACTGGCCTCCATGATACAGCCTGGGTATTCCAACAATGGCAGTCTATACTCTGAAGAGGCAGAAACCCCAGTAGTAGTTAAGTCCACAAGTTGGATGTCTCAGCAGTCCCCATCTGGGACTGAAGGTTTGGAGGATTCTTGGAGAGACATGAGTCTTCAGTCCATATTGGAAGGTTGAAAAGCTGTGCCTCATGTCTTTGAAGGATGGCAAAAGCAGTGGGAGCCACAGGGTAGCTGCACTTGCCAGCAAGACAGTCAAAACAACTGTGCTTTTTTTTTTTTTTACTAAGATCTCAAAGTTTTATACCTGAAGTACAATTTCTCAGGCCTTACTATGTATTTCTGGTTCTACCTCCCTTTGGATGTTTAATGCCACACAACCCAGATTGACCAAGGTTTTTGTTTTCTCAAGGTCAGTTGAGGATCTGGTCCTCAGGGGTCACTCAGGTTTTGGGGTGGGGGAGTCCCTGGCTCCTTTTGGCTTTTCATTTACCAGTTCCATCCACTTAAGGACAAAGCCAGGTCTTACTAGACCAGGCTTCCCTTTTTGAAGCATGAGCAGACTTTCCTCTTTATAGACTGGATACTGGTTGAAGTCCCATTAGTGGATCTCCAAGACCTCCCTTCACAGGAAGACTGGTGACTCACATTTGCAGGACATTTCAAGGGATGGCCCCATGCATAGTCCCCTGGGACTTAGTTGACCTCTGAGCAAAAGGAACAAAGTTATCTCTTAAGACCCTCGGCCAAATTGGTATGGGCACTAAGTATGGTCGTTAAGCATCCAGAAAGGCTAAGTTACACCAGCCTGATACTTTTAACTACTGTGTAATATTTTAGAAAAGGCTTGGACAAAAGCTCAAGAGACCTTGTATAAGAAATACTAAGAAGCACTCCCATAAAATAAATACTGTGGTTAGACATAATGTCATGACAGACTAGTTTTTTCCTCATTCTTTTGATCTTATATTACTCTAAAATATGCATACATACCCTCTACCCATATACCAAAAATTCCTAACTCTGAAAAGAAATGGTAGCTTATTTCTAGAACCTGTTAAGGGATTCACAATATAAGAGCACAGTTGTTTTCAGATCACAAGAGATATAACTTTCATGTTGCTCAGTTTGCCTTACAACTAGGTAATTGGTGCTAGCACCCACAGATGAGGGACAACATTCATCATTTGTTTTTCTGGGACTGTGTTACTTCACTTAACATGATACCTTCTAGTTCCATCCATTTACCCAAAAAGTTCATGATGTCATCTTTCTTTACCGCTGCATAGAACTCCATTGTGTAGATGTATCACATTTTCTCTATCTACTTGTCAGTTGAGGGACACTTGGGTTGGTTCCAGCTCTTTGCTATTGTGAAGAGAGCTACAATAAACATGGCTGTGCATGTATCTTTGTGGTAAGATGAGTCTTGTGGGTATACCCAGGAGTGGCATGACTGGGTCAGGTGGCAAGCTCACTTTGACTCTTTTAAGTGTTCTCCACACTGCTTTCCATAGTGGTTGTAGGAGTTTACATTCCCACCAGCAGTGGATGAGTGTTCCCCTTTCCCCACAACCTCTCCAGCACTTGGTATCATTTGTTTTTTGATCATAGCCAGTCTTATCAGAGTGAGATGATATCTTAAAGTGGTTTTAATTTGCATTTCCTATTAGCGACATTGACCATTTTTAAAGATGTTTCTCAGCCATCTCTAATTCCTCACTTATGAAGTCTCTATTCAGCCCTTTACTCCATCTTTTGAGTGAGTCATTTGTTTTCTTCCTTCTTTTTTTATTTATTATTTTTTTATGTATATGAGTATATCGTTTGCATGTAGGTTGGTACATCTGTGTCGTGCAATGCCTCAGAGGTCAGAAGAGGGTGACAGATTCATCTGGAACTGGAGTTAAAGACAGTTCTTGGCCACCATGTAGGGGGCTGGGAATTGAACCCGGGTCCTCTGCAAGAGCAGTCTGTGCTCTTAACTGCTGAGCCATCTCTCCAGCCCTCTTCTTTGTTTTTTGAGTAGTTTATATATTCTGGAAATCAATGCTCTGTCAGATGTATCTGTGGTGAAGATTTCCTCCCACTCTGTGGGTTTTCTATTTACTTCCTTGATTGTTTCTTTTGCTGTACAGACGCTTTTGAGTTTAATGAGGTTCCATTTGTCAATTGTTGACCTTATTTCCTGTGCAGTTGCTGTCTGATTTAGAAAGTCTTTTCTTACGCCTATGTCTTGTAGGCTGCTGCCAACTTTTTCTTCTATCATCTTCAGAGTTTTGGGTTTCACGTTGAGGTCTTTGATCCATTTGGAGTTGATTTTTGTACAGGGAGAGAAGTAGGGGTTTAACTTTATTCTTCTACAAGTGGTGATCCAGTTTTGCTGACAGCATTTGCTGAAGATGCTGTCTTTCCTCCATTGTGTCTTCTTGGCCCCCTTGTCAAATATGAGGTGGCTGAAATTGTATGTGCTAAAGTTTGGATCTTCAGTTTTGTTCCATTGGTTTACAGGTCTGTTTTTATGCCAGTACCAAGCTGTTTTTCCCACTAGTTCTTTGGTCTGCATAACACCACTCCAAAGAAACTTCCCAAATTCCTAAGTCCGGTTGATATACTCTTATGTACCTCTGTCCTCTCCCCATCTTGCCCCTTGTGACACTGTGCTACATTCTCCTTGATGCTTTGCTACATATAGATATAAGTTTAATAAAGGCAAGGATGGGTCTTCTTCATTTATTGAATACCCAGTCTCCGGCATTTAGTGTCTATCACCAGGTACTCAATTCATTATGTTGACTACATCAGTTCATTAATGCATAGTGTTAGACATAGTGCTGTCTTCCTTTTTTTTCTTTTTTTTTTCTTTCTTAGTGATGTCTTTCATATTGCTTCCTGTACCATTGCAAGGTTTGGGACATAGAATTAGAAGGTATAGTCCTAGGGTTAAGAAGTGTGTTTATTTGTAAATTTTGAGAAAAAAAAAACAATAAAAGGATCTTGTCCTAAAAGCACAATGAACAATTTTAGGAGTGAGTGAGCCAATCAGCAAGTCAAACATATGATGCATGTTGTGATTGTATGTACTCATTTTAAGGATGGATACACAGGAAAACTTTCTTAAGAGAATCCCAATAGCTAATCTATCTGCTTAGGCACATTGTACCTATATGCCATTAGCTAAGACAAAAATAAATAAACACAAACAACAGGCAGGTGTCTGCAAAGACAAGCATAAGCTTTCCTGTTCTTTGGAACGGTCATGCTTTACCTCCAACTTTCCTTTCTAAGAGCTTCAGTGGGGGTAGGAAGAAGGCAGGTTAGACTTTAGAAGTATCCAAATCAAATTGCTGCTCTATAGTATTCCATCTGAGAAGCTCAGGCCCATTTCTTAATTTTTCTGAGCTTCAAATTTTCCATTTGTAAAATTGAGACTGAAGAGGCACCTCTCATGGTCGTCTTGAGAATTAAGTAAAATGCCACAAATGACAGTGCTCTGAAAACTGGAGATCCCAGGGAGAGTCAGTTTTCTTTAAGAGTGTGGCTTCTGTGAGACAGACTACACTCCAGAGGATGGACACATGGCCAAGAGTGCATGGGAAGCATGAACTGAACTCAGCAGGTTTTAAAGAAAATAAAGAGGCCACAAAGTTGGGTAGATGTGGAAGGGAGAGACCTGGGAGGAGTTGGGGAAGGGGTGAATATGATCAAAGCACATTGTATGAAGTCCTCAAAGAACTAATATAAAATAAGGAAAGAAAAAGAAAACTTTAAAGCCCTGTGCAAAAGATTCTTGTCATTGGGTGACACACAGAGCTACCGATAGGTGTGACACTGAGGCAAACTAACAGGTCCCCAGCTGCTGTTCTCAGCCTAAGAGAGACAATTTCCTGAGTCTGTCTGTGCAATTATTATGCTCAGGGATCACTAGACTGTGTCTCTTCTCTCTTTTTTTTTTCTTTTTTTGAGGCAGGGTCTTGCTGTGTTGTCCAGGTTCCAGTAATTCCCTTATCTCAGCCAGCCAAGCATGTGGTGGCACAGGCACATGCTACTGTATCCCAAACTTCCCTTCCCTCTTGCATTATTTCTAAGTTTGTCTGGCCATGGAACCCAAGCAGAGAGGCAGCAGCCAGGCTGTGCACACTGTCCACTGCAAGCAGAGCAGAAGGGGGCTATGGAAGACAAAGGCCAAATCTTTGCTCACTAATTTCAAATGTGCTGTTTACTTGAAATTATTTATGGTAATGCTTCAAAACATATTTTGCAAAATTAATAGAGTTGAGTGGTTCAAAACTTTTCCAGTCGAGTCTGCCAATGCATCTTTGCTGAGAAAGGCAGAAAGTAGAATCCTAAGAGAACGATTTGATCCAGCAGCCAGGGACAGGAGGATTACTGGGGATTGTTGGTGTGTTCCTAGAATGCCTTTCTATTTGAGGAAGTAATGCATATAAATTCCACCTCACAGCAGCAGGCAGACTTGAACCACAGAAGCACTGATTGTTTAAAGAAGAGAACTTCTATTCTGAATCACACCACTTACATTTAAAAATATGAAATATAGAATAAAATAATTTGGAGAGTAAAAGTAATGGCTGCCATTGAACTTTGTGCATATGGACGTGGGCGTGGGCATGGGTGTGGATATGTGTGAGTGTGCTTGTGTGTTGTGCATGTGTGTGAGTTGTGTGTGCTCACAGGTGTGGGAGCCAGAGGCCAATTTTGGGTGTTGTTTCTCAAATGGGCCATATACCCACTTTACATATTTATTTGTTTGTTTATTTATGTATTTATTTACTTATGTGTGTGTGTGTGTGTGTGTATGTGTGTGTGCATGTGTTTGAGTGTAGATGCACTGATGTCACAGCTTACATAGGTGTCAGAGGGCAACTTTCTGGGAGTCACTTCTTGACATCAGCCTTGTTTTGGGACAGCATCTCTTTTGTTGTTTCTGATGTTATACACGATGCTCCAGGCTAACTGACCTGCAAGATTCTGATTGATTCTTTTGTCTCTGACTCTCATCTTTCCGTAGGAGCACTGAGACTTCAGATGTGTGCCACTGCATCTGGCATTTTATTTGGGGCCTAGACATCAAGCTCAGGTCATCAGGCTTGTGCAGCTAGTGCTTTTACATGTCAAACCATTTCCCCAGTCTCATCTTGTTTTGAGGGACAAATTCTCTCATTGAGACCTGGGGCTCAATGGTTATATTAGGTTTGCTGGTCAGTGAGCCCTGGGGATCCTCCTCTCTCTGTGGACAGTGCTGAGATTAAAAGTGTGCCACCATGCAAGGCTTTTAATATATAGTTGTGGGGATTGAATTTGAGTCTTCATACTTGTAGGCAAGAGCTTGGCAGGCTGAACTATCTCTCCAGCCCAGCTGTCTGTGCACTTTACAAAATGGATGCCAACTTTTGAATGAAAATATTGGAGTTGCATCAGGGCCCGTTTTAGTGTTTCCTTGCAAAGTGTTTGTCTCCAGGCTTCTTGTTGAGATCTGGGATGGACAGCAGCATTTACCAGCACACACATCACAGAAGGCTGAGTTTGAAAGATACTCTGTGACAAAAGGCTTCAAGATGTAAGGAGCTTGACAACCCTTTCAATGCAACATCTCTCACCTTGTAGATCCACTCAGAATGGCTCAGAGTACTCTAACAGTAGTGGAGCCTTGTTCAAGGTGTGTAACTCTGTGATCCCCAAATTTCCTTGACTGTGGGAACATTTGTTAAAAGAAGGATTATTATACCTATTAACATCTAAAAACCTGCTATTGTCTGGAGCAGCTGTTGGGAAACTCTGAATTATGTCAATTAAATATATTGACTGGCCCATTTTCCATACAGAGTATCCCTACTGGAATGAAGTTGCAATAGGAATTATGTAAATTTTTATATAAAGCAGAATGTGCTTCTTACCTAGTCATAATGATTTTATGAGAGTTTTATTAGTAGATGATTAGTAGATGATTTGTGCACAGTTGGATAGTTTGGGAATCTTTGGAATTGAATGAGCATCAGCATAGTCAATCTTGGAACATTTTAATTGCTCCAGAAAGATACCTTGTCACCTATAACTGTCATAATCCATCCCTCCATTCTCTCGTCTGGTCCCTAGTACCCTCTAATCTACTTTCTGTCATTATAGATTAGCTTTTTGTAGACATTTCATGTGCACGGCCTCACACCATAGATGACATTTTGTGGTGGTTTCTTTCAGCTGGTGTGGCATTCTCAAGGTTTATCCCTGTTGCCACGCATACCAGTCTTCCACTCCTTTAGCAATAGAGTTTTGAAGATCCACAGAAGACCAGGAAGGCAAGAGTGAAGACAAGACGGTGCTTCATCCCTAAAGGATGAACCCACACAATCCATTTGTGGGAGCCGGTAAAGAAGTACATTGGTCTGGCCCTCCGTTTATGGGAAGGGGCCCAGCCAGAGTAGAAGCAGCACTTTCTGGGGAGGGGTACCATCTGCCTGCCTTCTCCTACACTGTCTTATAGTTTATGTTCCAAATCTTTTTCCATACACCAAATTTAACTCTGTAAAATCTGCTTCCTAAACTTACTGCTTGGAGGCTACAGAAGCTTGTCTTTGGCATGGGGAGGGGAGCACACACGTCACTGGGTCTCACAATAAGAATCTGAAGTCTGAGGTACTCCCACTTATTTCCTGCTTATTTACAGACTTTGGAGGGGGGTGATTTCCAGAGAGAAACTGATGTTTCTGTTAAGCCTTTTTTAAAATACAAAAGTAGTCAGGAAAAGGAATGCCGTGTCTTTCTCCTGATACATGGACTGGAGTCCCTGGAGGGAGATTAGATTTTGTGAAGTATCTCAAACCAGTGTTCAATAATTAGCTCATAAGAGCCCTGGGACAGAAAGAGCAGAGTTTTTTTTTTTTTTTTTCTTGACAGACATGTAAATCAGGTCTGGCCACAGGATTTTTTGCCTAGTCACACTCTAAGATGGGAATAAAAACGGGGAGGATAAAGGAGCTTGGAGCCTGGCGTAATGGTGCATGCACATGCCTGTAATCCTGAAACTCAGATGTCTGAAGCAAGAGGACCAAGACAATCAAGAGGGTCAGTCAAGAGGGTCAAGAGTTCCAGGCCAGTCTGGGCTACAGAGTGAGTGAGGAGAGGCATGCACGTGCACACACACACACACACACACACACACACACACACACACACACACTACTTCAATCTTCCCAGGCCCCCTGGGATAAAGGCTGTTCTTTTGTCTGCTGCCTCTATTTTGCTGTGCTGTAACTTGCCTCCCCACCATGGCCAGCTACTTGCTACTATCAGCTGAGCACATTGTCCCCTCTTTTAGGGTACAGAGTTCAAGGGCCCTGGAATGACCTTGGTGATGTTTTAGAGATTGGTCTCGCACTGGCTTTGGAGATTCCCAGAGAGCTAGGAGGTGTCACCTCCTAGTTACTCAGTCTATGCTCAGTCTGGGTTGCACTTGGGTACCTTGGCATTGAAGCTCTGAGGACTTGGATCCTGAGATGCTTTTTTATTCATCCTGTCTGTAGTGCTTGCTGTTTCTAGACAATCAGGATGCAGAAGTAAATGATACAGTCCCTACTCCCTGGGTAATCTAAATCAAGATGTCTCCCGGTTCCTGTGGGCTTTATAAAATAATCAAGGACATCACGAATTCTTTTCTGACAAGAGCTCCCAAGAGAAAGTTGAAGTGAACAGGAAGAAGCACTTATGGCCTGTCACATCTCTGTGTCACTTACCTCATTTCTTCTTCCTAGCAAACCCGTAGATAGAGCTTAGTAATGACCATTTGATGGAAGAAGTTGAGGCTAGGCAACGTTGATTGAGACAGAGTCAGGTCTGGCTGTAAGATTTCATTTTCTTTCAATGACTCTGTGCTACTATAAGACACTGAGGGGGCCTGGAGAGTTGGCTCAACAGTTAAGAGCACTGGCTGGTCTTGCAGAGGACCTGGGTTCAAGTCCCAGCACCCACATGGGGGCTAAGAACCATCTGTAACTCCAGGGGATCTGATACCCTTTTTTGACCTCTGCAGGCACTGCACAGCATGGGTGCACTTACATCATGCAGGCAATACACTGATACACACAAAAATGAAAACAATAAATAAAATATTTTTTTAAAGGACACTGAGAAACCTTGGTATTAACCCTAAGGCCAGAAACATTTTTGTGCCTTTAATCCTATGCTATGATAGAATGAATTTAGGCTTTTATTATAAGTGAGGACGAGTCTCCAAGTAACTAAAATTCCAAAAATAGTGATTCAAGAATCGGAAGCATATTGATCTTTCCTGTAAACCACAATGTGAGATTCCTTGGTCCTCAGGTTCAGAGGCTCTTCCAGTTCTCCTTTTCTTTTCTCTAATTGCAAAATGGCAGCTGGTTCTCCAGTTATCACATCCTAGTTCTAGTTAGCAAGATGGAAGAAAGACTGAAAGGCTGGTGAGGCCTCTTCCCTTCGGGAAAGCTTCTTAGATGTTTCACATAATTCTTCTATTTACATGTCATTGGTCAGAGCTTTTTCTGCTTTGTTTGCTGAGACATGGTCTTCCTAAAGCCCCAGTTGGCCTGGATCGCACAGAGCTCTGCCTACCTCTGGGCTCTGGGTGCTGGGATTAAAGGTGTGCACCACCATGCCTGATTCCATTGGTCAGAACTTAATCATGCAGCTAACCTAGATTCAAGGGACCAAAAGACTGTGATGTGCACCTATATTATTTACCTTACACATATCTGTGAGGAAAACATCCTGACAAACGCAACTTAAGGGAGGAAGGGGTTATTTTTAATTTTTATTCTTGTAGTTCAAAGGCCCACCATGGCAGGGAGTAATGGACCCTTGAGGCAGCTGGTTACATTGTGTCCAAAGTCAGAAGGCAGAGACCAATAGCTTTCCCTTTATATTCAGTCCAGGAGCCCAGCCTGTGGAATGGTGCTGCCCACAATTAAAATGTCTTCCCAGCTCCATGAACCTACTCTAGATAATTGACAATTACAGGGTCCAAATGAAAACTGAAGTTCTGTAACTAAGGAATCTGGGCATCAGGAGGTAACCAGAGGCTTTTGTTCTGGTCTAGTCTGTGCTTCTTTTTATGATACGATTATAGTTATAGCTTGTCAAGTGAATTGTTTGCATTTTTGTGTCCACTCAACCAACACTGGTTGATGCTCACTGTATTCAGGTATTGTGCTAAGTGCTAGGGACACAAAGACCAATAGGACATAGGTACTACACACTGCTATGGCTAGTTGTCTCACCAAAGCCTACATGGGACGGCAGAGACTCAGGTATTAGGAGATGCAAGAGCCTGGAGGCGGGTTCTGGGATCACTGGAGCACTGCCTTCATGCCTTCAGAGGAGATCTGGAAACACTGATCTCTTCTTCCTTTACTTTCTAGTCTAGTTTGCGAAGTGACCAGTTACCCTATCCTCTCCTGTCTGCCACCAACTCCTTCGCCTGGGACTTCCTACACTTGTGCTTGAGGCTCCAAAATGGCTAGCTTTCTTTATGTTTGCCTCAGGTATTTCACCATAGCAATACAAAGCTGACTAATACATTATAAGACTAAAAAAACTGATATTAAACAACAACAAAAATAATATAAAATACTTTAAAAGTAATTGAATTTGTTCACTTAAATAATGAATCGTATGCTATGCATGTTATATCTTAATAAACTTTATTTTAAAAAGCACATTTTGGGGCTGGAGAGATAGCCTAGCAGTTAAGTGCACTGACTGCTCTTGCAGAGGACCCGGGTTCGACCCCCAGCACCCACATGGTGGCTGAGAACCGTCTGTAACTCCAGTTTTAGGAGAACTCCAGTTCCAGGGGAATCTGAGACCCTCTTCTGCCCTCCACGGCATTGCACGGCACGGGTGCACAAACTTGCGTGCGGACAGTACATTCATACACATACAGAAATGAATAAAATTAATAATAGAAAAAAAGAAGAAAATAAATAAATAAAATTAAAAAAGCACATTTCGCATCAGAACTTGGAGAATCATATATATCAGTGCTTCATAGGTTATGATAAACATACACTCACAATTATTGAGAATTTGAGGGCTAAGACTTGTACAACAATTTAACAACATCAGATGTACAAATCCACATTTAAATAAAATTTGATGAGTGTGAATGTTTTGCCAGCATGTATGTAAGTGCACCTGTATCATGCATTGCCTATGGAGGTCAGAAGATGGCATTAGGATCACCTCCCCCCCCCAGAACTGGAGTTACAGAAGGTTGTTAGCTGCTATGTAGGTGCTGGGAACTGACCAGTGCTCTTAATGGTTGAGCCATCTCTGCAGTCCCCCAGTCCATGAAACTTTTGGAGCCAAGATACAACACTTGTATTTTATTCAATATATTTACTGATTCACATCTATCAATAGGGAATTCATAAAGTCCACTATTGTCTATGCATGCAATAAAGTTTTATTCAGGAAAAAAAAAACCAAAGGATTTAAAGGTGGTAATGAAACACATTTGATATTTAATACTGAATGGAAAGAAAAAGGAGAACACTGGGCAGCACTGTGGTTTGCATCCATTTGGTTCTGAGAGGAGATACTCTATGCATATGAACTCTTTTGACAGAGAGCATAGAGAGTTAATTGCAATAGTTGTCTGGGAGATAAATGAGTAGTTTGGATATTAGAATGAGGCAGACGATTTCCCTGTTCACCTTTATACACTTTTCCCTTGGTCACCCTTGTAGGCTTTTTAATTTGAATAAATCATTTAATCAAAAAGACTTACTATCCAGAAAATGAAATGCAAACATGAATACCAAGCAGAGATTTAGCAGCTGTGATGTGTAAGGAGTCACTGGGTGCCAAGAGCAGAGCGTCGGGAGGAGTCTACTCCAGGCAAGGGTAGCACATTCTCAGTTTATTGTCCATAGAAATCAGACACACTGTCACACGGGGCATGAAGGCCTACACCGCTAATCCCAGCATCCTGGAGGTGTTAGAAGCAGGAGGACTACTGCAAATTCAAGGCCAGCCTGGGTGATATAGCAAGTTCCAGGCTAGTCTGGGCTGCAATGTAAGACCCTATTTCAAGAAACAAAAAAACAGGGCTTGGAGAGATGTCTCAGTGGTTAAGAGCACTTGCTGCTCTTCCAGAGGATGGGAGTTTGGTCCCAGAAACCTGTGCGTTCAGCTTCAGGGAATCTGACACATCCTTCTGGTCTCCAGTGGCACATATTACCCCCCTTCCCCCCAAAAGAGAAATCATTGTTTTAAAAGAAAAAGAAATAAAAAACACCCCCCATATTTTCTCTCATGCAGAAACTATATTCACTCCCCTCCTGTTAATACCCAACCCCTGGAGTCCATTTGGTGCTGTGTGTATGTGCACGGGTGTGGGACCATCCACTGGGGTATGGGTAGCCTCTCAGGGTCCATATTCCTGAAGAAAACTGACTCTCCCTCTCCTGGGAGCCATCAATTGCCAGTAGCACCTCACATGGGGTGGAACTTCATGAGCCCTCCCCTATCCACGCTGGGATTCTGGCTGGCTGTGTCTCATGGCTGTAGTCCCAGCCACTGTCAGTTCATGTGTGCAACTGCAATGTCATGTCCAGGAAATACTGTTTTGATACATACATCCATTTGCCCCCACCCCCAAGGTTCAGAGATCCTCTGGGAAGGGGTTGGGAAGGTCTGGTTTTCTTTCTTTCTTTCTTTCTTTCTTTCTTTCTTTCTTTCTTTCTTTCTTTCTTTCTTTCTTTCTTTCTTTCTTTCTTTCTTTCTTTTTTTCTTTCTTTCTTTCTTTCTTTGAGATGGGGTCTCCACAGTAGCCCCAGCTGGCCTAGAATTTGCTATGTAGACCAGCCTGGCTTGATTTCACAGAGATCCACCTGCCTCTGCCACCCAAGTACTAGGATTAAAGGTGTGTGCCAATCCAATTTTTTGAAACGATAGCCATTCTAGGGGCAGGAGAGATGGTTCAGCGGTTAAGAGCACTGACTGCTCTTGCAGAGGACACACTGACTGCTCTTGCAGAGGACAGAGGACCCGGGTTCCATTCCCAGCACCTACATGGCAGCTAAGAACCGTCTTTAACTCCAGTTCCAGGGGAATCCGACGCCCTCTTCTGACCT
This sequence comes from Rhizomys pruinosus, assembly GCA_009823505.1. NCBI lineage: Eukaryota > Metazoa > Chordata > Mammalia > Rodentia > Spalacidae > Rhizomys > Rhizomys pruinosus. Next base: position 544,898 of record VZQC01012801.1, read on the forward strand.
CCTCAGGCATTGCATAACACGGGTGCACCAACCTACATACAGACAGTACACTCATACACATAAAAAATAAAAATAAAAAACAATAGCCATTCTAAAACATGGGAAGTGTACCAGTTTTGCTTGGATTTGCATGTTCCCGGTGGTGAATGATGGCAAGCATTTTTTTCCAGGTGCTTATTAGAAACAGACCATTTGTGAAATAGATAAAAACTTTAATACAATATAAAAGTCTATTATGTGGAGGGGAAAAGGAAAAATATAAACATCAAAACACAGTATGTTGAAACACTGTTCAGCAAATGTTTACTCTTTTCCTCCATATTAGCATAGGAGGAAAATTCCTCCTTGTTCTTGAAGTTAGATGGCTCCATGTACTGGTGTTGGTTGATGAAGTGTGTCAGGTGTGCCCTGGGGCCCTAAGAAGTATGACAGCTTTCCACTAATCCTTGAGCAGACAGGCTTCTTGTAACCACTGAGCCTAAGACATAAACCAACACCTGGGGGAAAACATCCTAAAGCTGGCCTGTAGCCTGAAGCAGAACCTACCAGAACTGCCAGAAATAATTGCTTGCTGTGGTAGGCCTCTGCGACTTTGGAGGCCGTCTTTTTATAACAGTAAGAGCTGACTAATGCACAGAGATTATTTCTACACAGTGAGATTATGAGGGATTTTCCTGAGTATTTTCTGAAAAAAATTTCAGTAAATATTTATTATTTATAAGCTGACAAAACAAGACTGGGAAGTTGGCTCTATCCATTAAGAGAATCTGATCTCTAGCACCCACAAAAGAAAAGGTGTGCACAGCCGTAGGAACTTGCAATCCCAGCACGGGTGGAGACAGGCAGATTCCTGGGGCTCCCTGGCCTGGAAGCCCCACCCACTTGAGCTCCAGGGCAATGAAAGACCCTGTCCTGAAAACCAAGGTGGCCAGTGCCCCAGGAACAACACATCTGCTATCCACACCCACTGGCATGCACACCTGCACACACACACACACACACACACACACACACAC
>VZQC01012801.1:546769-558394 GCA_009823505.1 Rhizomys pruinosus
AAAAAAAAAAAAAAAAAAAAGAAAAAATTCCAAGATTATGATTACAATTGTACAGCTCTATAACTTGCTAAAAAGCAATATACTTTCAATGGATATATTTTGTGATGGGTGAATTACATCCTTATAACTTTTTTGATTTATTTATTTTTATTTTATATGTATTATGCCTGCATGTATGGAAGTACACCCATGTCATTCAGTGCCTGCAGAGGACAGAAGAGGGCATTGGATTCCTGGAATCGGTGTGATGGACAGTTGTTAACTACCATGTGGGTGCTAAGATTTGAACCCGTGTCTTCTGCAAGAACAGTCTTAGCCACTAGGCCATCTCTCCAGACTCCCACTCATAATTTTTTAATAAAACATTCCTCCTTTATATGATGCCTCCAAGAAACAGGTTTTAATTTCAAGAACTAGAAACCACAGGTGAACTTCTCAAATGAAAGCACAAACAACAGCAATAATAGAAATGAAATGAAAACAAGTCCCTCACTGAAAAAAATAGAATCATTCAGCACAAAGCCGGTCCCTGGATGAGGAGAAATAAGATGAACCCAAATTCAGAAGGAATGCTTCTTTTACTGAGCACTCTCCTAAAAGAATAGGTCCGGAATCATGTGAGGTCAGATACAGGGCAGGGGTAGAGTGGGATAGACCAGGGCTTTGGAAACAGCACAACTGTGAACGCAAGTCTGCCCTTAGACAACTCCCACCTTTTGTGGGCTTCAGGCTAACTAGTCTGCTACTAGCTAAAACTTGCAGAATGCAAATGAATGAGTGATTCCTTGTAAGGCCTGAGATGTAACCAAACACTGCAGGGTTGGTAGTTATGTAACCTACTTTAGCATACAGTAAAAACCCCTGTGTCCCAGTCCAGTGTCCTAAATCAGCCCTTCTGTCTGGAAGTCATCTGCTTGTCAAAGTTCTAAACTAATATTGAGTTCTTGCAATGTTAAAGTTGCCATGACAACTGAAAGGAAAGTTGTGGTCAACAGAATATAATCCAAAAGCTTTTTTTAAAAAAAGAGAAAGAGTCCTTTGAGTAGCTCCTTTAAGGCCAAAGGGTATACATACCTGAAAGGAAAATGTCTTGCAGTTGTAAAGATGAGAATCACAGGTCAAGAATCAGATACCCAGAGGGCGGGGGGACTCCAGCTGCAAAGCGGGAAGCACAGCCCACCCACCCACCTCTGCATCACGAGCCACTCTGCACATAGGAGCCCAAGAATTAGTTTTGGGGGGTAAACCTCATTGGGGGAAATCTCCAAATTCTTGTTTCATGTCCCCAAATCAAATGAGCATGTCCCCTTTGAGCTGAGACCCAAAGGCACTAGATGAACCTAGATTTCCAGACTCCCCAGTGCTTAAAAGTTTTAAGCTTTTATTGTTATGCTTCCTCAACCACCCTGGAGTTAGGATTTGATTTGACATCTGTTTGCAAAAATTAAATTCAATTAAGATAAAATAGAAAATACAACATTTTAAAACAATGTACTCTTCCCCAGCTATGGTGGAGCACACCACTAATCCCAGAATTCAGGGGACTAAAACAGGAGGATCTCAAGTTCCAGACCAGCCTGAGCTAAGATCCTATCAAAAATAGTAATAGGGCCAGCTAAATGGCTCAGGAGGTAAAAGCACTTCCCATGCAAGCCTGACAATCTGAGTTTAATTCCCAGATCCTGCATTTAAAAAGCCAGATTCAGGGGTGGGGAGTTGGCTCAGTGGTTAAGAGCACTGACTACTCTTGCACAGGACCTGGGTTCAATTCCCAGCCCCCATATGGTGGATAACAACCATCTTAACTCCGGCTCCAGGCGATCTGATGCTGTCTTCTGACTTCCTTGGGCATTGTATGACATGGGTGCACTTATACACATGTAGATAATACACTCATACACATAAAATAAAAAATAGTAAAAGGCAGATTTAGTGATGTACATCTGTAATCCCACCACTCCTACTTCTAGATAAGAGGTGGAGACAGGAGAGTGGAAACCTGAGAACCAGCCAGCCTGGAGTGTACATCAAGGCAGAAACAAGACTCTGCCTCAACAAGAGGAAAGGAGAAAACAACTCCCAAGTGTTGTCCTCTGGCCTGCACACATGCCCTATGCATCCCCCCACACTATACATATACAACACATACACATAAACAAATAATAATAATAATAATAATAATAATAATAACAACAACAATAACTGGAGCTGGAGAGATAGCTTACTAGTTAAGAGCAATTCCTGTTCTTTCAGAGGACCAGAATTCTGTTCCCAGCAGCCACATGGCAGCTAACAACCATCTGTAACTCCAGTTTCAGGGGATCTGACTCCCTCTTCTATGGCCATTGCATGAAACAGGTAAACTTATATACGTGCAATGCACTCATATACATAAAATAGTAAATAAAGTATTTAAAAAATAATAATGGGGGATGGGGAGATGGCTCAGTGGTTAAGTGCACTGACTGCTCTTGTAGAGGATCAGAGTTCAATTCCCAGAATCCACTTGGGAGCTAATAACTCCATAACTCCAGTTCTGCAGGATCCGATGTCCTCTTCTGACCTCCAAGGGCATTGCATGATATAGATGCACTTACATACATGCCAGAAATACACTCATACACAAAAAGTAAAAATAATAAAAATAAATATTGAGAATAAAATAATAATAATCAACCAGAAAACCAATAAAACTCTTACCTTGGAAAGATATTTCAGAGGAAACACTTTCCCTATATGTACCAGGGATTTTCTCATTTTCCTGTGCATCAGTGTTCCCCCTTCATCTTATGACTGCTTCCTGCGCATCTCCCATTTCTAACTACATGGTTTAGGGACCTGGCAGCCTCTTGAGCTTCAGGAGGAGATGATGAGGCTCAGCTAGTCAGAAGTTTTGTATTTCCTTGGCTGCAATGATTGGTTCAGGGGAGTTCACAGAGTCCAGTCAGGATGAAGGACCATTGCTGGACTATTTAGCTGAAGAACTCAAGTCCTTATCCTCTCACTATGTCTGCACCTGGGGTTGGAAGGTACCGAGCTTTGCATTGGCAGCCAGTTCTGGGCTGGAGAGATGGCTCAGTGGTAAAGAGCACTCGCTGTTCTTGCAGAAGACCCAGGTTCTTCAAATCCCAACACCCACATGATGGCTCATAGCCATCTGCAACTCCAATTCCAGGGGATCCAAGACCCTCTTCTGTCCCCTGTGAGTACTGCATGACACATACATGCATGTGATACATGCATACACATAAAATAAAAATAGAGCAAAAGAAAAAAAGAAAGAAAAAACTTTTTAAGCTTGACCTTGCATCTTACAAGCTGGACAAATCTCTCAACTTCCTAAACCTCATCTTGTCTGCAAAATTCCTTGGGAAGTTCTGTGCAGACTTAGAAAGAGCACATACGTGAAAGCATGTCATAAGTTGTAAATGTTTATGAAGTGTAATATCTTACCTTTTATAGACATGACAGTCCCAACTGGAATGATCTTGTGAGCATGCTGGGGCTCACCTTGTGCCCTTGAAAAACACACACACACACACACACACACACACACACACAAACACACACAGTAACAATTATCCAAGAAGAGAATCTGAAGCCACCAAAAAGGCCTTAGTGGCTGTCCGGTCCAAGCCCCTTATTTCACAGATGAAGAACATTTTTTTATCTGCCCTGACCCACAGAGGCCAGAAGAAAGTGTAAAATCCCTTGGAACTGGAGTACTGATCATTTTTATCCACCATGTGGGTGCTGGGAACCAAACCTGGGTCCTCTGCAGGAGCAGCCAACATTCTTAACCACTGAGCCATCTTTCCAGTTACTATCCTATGTATACCAAATGGCTTAATCTCAAAATAGCCTTATGAGGTAGGTGCTACTTTTTATGATCCACAGGTCTATAACTGGTCCCAGAAAAGGTGAGCCACTTTCTAAGTCTTACAGGGGATAAGAGTTGAACTAGGGTTTTAGCTCATGGAGCTTGCTCTGTGGTCTGATTTCTTTTAAACATTATTTTATTTATTATTTTTATTTAATGTATATGAGTGTATTGCCTGAATGTGTGTAAGTACACCCATGTCATATGATGCCCTCTGAGGTCAGAAGAGAGCATCAAATTCCTCTGGAACTGGAGTTATGGATGTTGTTAGCTGCTATGTGGGTGCTGGGAATCAAACCCTGATCCTCTGCAAGGGCAGCCACTGTTCTTAACCATTGAACCATCTCTCCAGCCCTGGTCTAACTTCTTTTTTTTTTTTTTTAAATTTTATTTATTTTTGTATGTGTATGATTTTATTTTCTGCATGTAGGTTTTGCACGCCGTTTCGGGCGGTGCCGCGGAGGTCAGAAGAGGGTGTCGGATTCCCCTGGAACTGGAGTTCTCCTGGAGTTGGAGTTTCAGACGGTTCTCAGCCGCCATGTGGGTGCTGGGGATCGAACCCGGGTCCTCTGTAAGAGCGGTCAGCGCTCTCAACCGCTAGGCCATCTCTCCAGCCCCCCTGGTCTAACTTCTTAACCTCATCTGTCTTGCTTGTGCTCTCTGAACAGCTCATGCATAGAATGCTTTGTATATGTATTTTTAAGAAAGTACTCATGCCTGAAGTTAAAATGAACTGAAATCTTGACATATATATATATATATATATTTTTTTTACATATATAAAATGAATTGAAATCTTGACATATATATATATATATGTATATATATATATATATATATATATATATATCTTTCTAGAACACTGTTTTGATCACAACATGAAAGCTGAGTAAGAATTCAGGTCTTGGGCTGGAGAGATGGCCTAACAGTTAAGAGCACTGACTGCTCTTGCAGAGGACCCGGGTTCGATCCCCAGCACCCATATGGCTTCTAAGAACTGTCTTTAACTCCAGTTCCAGGGGAATCCGACACCCTCTTCTGACCTCTGCAGCATTGCACGACACGGGTGCACAAACCTATGTGTAGACAGTACATTCATACACATAAATAAATGAATAATAAAATATATATATTAAAAAAAAAAGAATTCAGGTCTTGGAGCCAAACAAGTGGGGTTTAATTCTGGGCAAGTATATTAGGATGTGGGACAAGTTCCTAAGCCTGCCTTGGTTTCTTTTTCTATGAAATTGGATGATAATTGTGCCTAAATCCCAGAACGTTAGCTAGGTTTGGGACAGAAAGTATTTTATTATGTATGTGAACCAGGATATGCTCAATCACTAGCCCTGCTTTTCATTATTGTTAATTGCATCACCACCCTGTGCAGCAGATATGACTTCAGTTCTGCTTAGCTCCTGCCAATCTTTCCTTCTCTCACTGCAGCTTCCCTGTGTTCACCCCCCACCCCACCCCAACTCCACAGCCACTATTGTGCAGTTACCAGTGAGCTTCTCACATCTACCACAGCTTAGGCCCAGCTGTGCTTGGGCCACTTCCTGCTCTGGGGCATCTGCTGACCCCAGAGCATGGGATTCCAGGGGCCGTTGCTCAGCACTCAAGGCTATGCAGCTCAGAAGTCCTGAGCAGCGAGACTGCCAAGAGTCAAACCTTGGGCTCTCTTTCATCAGAGTGTAGTAGTTTTCTAGAGCTGTTACAGCAAAGCACCACAACAGAGTAGCTTGGATGACTAAAGTTCACTTTTTCCCAGTTGTGGAGATTGGAAGTTCAAGATCAAAGTGGTAATAGATTTTTGTCCTGAGCCCTCTCTCCTTGGCCTGCAGCTGGCCTTCTGCTTTCCGTCACACCGCCTTCCCTGTGCACATACATCAATGGTATGTCTTTGGATGTCCAGATTCCCCTTCTAGAGTGGGCCCCAGTCTTGAGCTAGGAGTCACAGCATATGCTTTTAATCCCAGCACTCGGGGGACAGAAGTAGGGGGATCGCTGTGAGAAGGAGGCTAGCCTGGTCTACATAACATCTTCCAGGCCAGCTGGGGCTACAGGGAGACTTCGTCTCAAAAAGACAAAAAAGAAAACGTAAAAAGAGGACACTAGTCAGATTAGATCGGGCCCATGCTAACAGACGCATTTTAGCTTAGCCATCTCTTTACATGTCATAGTCCCAAATACAGCTACATTCCAAGAAACTGGGAGGTGAGGACTCTAGTATTGGATCTTAGGAGATGCAACTCAGCATCCAGGGTCCCCAGATGCATTTTATTTGGCCCATTGGTATCATCCGAATATGAAATACCTCCCACAGGCTCATGAATTGGATACTTGACTCCCAGCTGGTAACACTATTTTGGAAGGTTCTGGAAACTTTAGGAGGTAGGGCCTATAGAGATGAAAAAGGATCCCACTGGAATATGTCTTTAGCAAATAATTTGGTCTCAGGTCTCCTCTCTCTTTGCTTCCTGTCAACCACCCCCAGAATCCCGCCACCATGACTTTCTCCCCAACTGAGCCATGGACTGTGAACTGGATCTCTGGAATCATGAGTTAAAATAAATCTTTCCTCCTTTAAATTGTGTTTTATCAGGTATTTTATTTTTTTAATATTTTATTCATTATTTTTTTAATTTGTATGAGTGTATTGCCTGCATGCATGTATGTACACCTGTGTCATGCAATGCCAGTGGGGGTCAGAAGGCATTGGATCCCTTGGAACTGGAGTTACAGAGGGTTGTTAGCCACCATGTGGGTGCTAGGAATCGAACCTGGGTCCTCTGTAAGAACTGCCAGTGCTTTTAACTGCTGAGCTATCTCTCCAGCCCCATATCAGCTATTTTATAAAAGTGACGCAAAGTCTGACTAATACTCCCCTGATAGGTGGCCAGCTGACCCTGCTGTACCTCTGGAACAGATCACAAAGTCTTCACACAGGAGCCTTAGCCTTAGTCCCCTCTTCTGAGGATTTGAGACAGAGACATGAAAACTGTGAACTGGGTCCTAGTGCAGGGCCAGGTGCATCAAATGTGGCCCCAGCAGGGCCCCAAGCGTGTCTTATTCACACCAGATTAGGATTCTTCATTCTCCCTCTCTCAGGAGAGGACATCCTCACCTGTGGGTGACAGTCAGGGGCCATTTCCCCTTCTCCAACTCTCTGAGAAAGCTAAAGTTCAACTTGCTAGAGTAACCTCTCTAATCCTCCTTGAGCTGGTACCTATCTCCATAGAATTTGAAATAAGCAAATATTCTGGGAAAATTCATTATGAAAACATTGCTCCAGATTTGTATACAGAAGAGAGAAAAACCACACAGAACATCAAAATGTATCTGCATCAGTGAGTGCTCAAGTGGCAGATACAAGAAAGTTAGATATATAAGCAAATAACCAATCCCAGAGTTAAATTAAAGCTCGTCTTTTATTGGCCGAAACATGCAGGGTAGCCAGGCCAAAGAGAGACCTGGATACACACACACACACACACACACACACACACACACACACACACACGCACACACACACACGCACACACTCTTCATCACATTCTGTTATTCTATACTCTGTGGAGGCAGCAGGATGTGGATGCAAATGGATTTTCATGTATTTCTCTTGGCATTATGACCACATTTAATATAATATCCAGTAAAGTAGAAATTTTAATTAAGTTTATGGCCAGGCCATCTGTATTTGTTTGGAATTTCTGTCTCTTCAAAGAAAAAATGTGAACCTAGCTTTAGACCTGGAAATATCTCAGGCTACAACAAAATGCATTATCAACAAACTATTACTGTGTGGTCTAAACATCAAGTGAGACAAGGCTGAAGTCCATTGGCAGAATGTCGCAAAACACCAGAATATGAATTCCATAGCTACTCATTTATTCTGATACACTTTGGGAAGTCAAAGGAAATATACCTTTTCAAAGGAAGAAAAACGTCCCAATGTCAATAAACTGTCAAAACATTCTTGAAATATATTGTACTTATTTTTATGAGTTTTTATGTCATTTTCTTTTTAATCTAGAATTCTTTGCTTTTATAATCGAATTAAATCAATATAAATTCCATATTCAAATGTCTTAGTCAGGTATATTTCTTTACTTTAAAACAGTAAGAACTCACAAATGCACACCAAATAAGAACAGCCAATCTGGGGCTGGCACGAAGGTTCAATGCATAAAAATACTTGTCATGCAAACAAGATTTCTCAGTGGAAGGAGAGACCTGGCTCTTGCAAGTTGTGCTCTGACCTCCACATGCATGCTATGGCACATATGTACCCTCATTCACATGTGCTTATCACACACATATACAATGATAATAAATAAAAATAAAATTTAAAACGGGCATAATGGGTAAGATAAATTACTAAAAATATTTGTGTGTATTTGGATGTGATAGCAAAGTGCTCTCAAATCATGTATGGTATAGATATAACTTAGGTCAACAGTCCCTTTAGGAGATGAATTGAGCTGCCCATAATTCATTTTTTTAAATCCCTATTATGGTTCACCAAACAAATTAGAGATAAAATATAGGACAAGGCGGGGCCTGACCCGGTGGTGTGGCCCAGGGGCCTGGCGGAGACAGAACCAGGCAGAGCACCACTGGAGCGGCCCGGCGGTGGCCTAGACAGGCAGAGCAAGAGGAGACCTGGTGGAGTGGCCCCTGTAAGCCTGCGCAGGCAGGGAGGTGGAGATCCAGCAGCAATACCCAATCCCAGGGTACTAAGCCCTGGCTCTTGGCTCCCTGAAGCTCTAGTTTGGGCTCAGCAGGCTCCACCATCTCTGCCCCAGGTGCCCAGCACCTGATTCCTGAAAGCCAGCTCCTAATGTCCTGTAGCTCCAGTTCTGGCTTACATAGCTAAGGATCTGGTGCCAGGTGCCCACCTCCCAGCGTGGGCGCCCCCGGGGGCGCCAGACAGAGGCCGGCTCACGCCAGTGCACATCCTCTTCAGTTTCCTTCTCCTGACAGGCAAGGCACGCAAGGCACGCCCACCTGCTCAGAGGCCTGCCCCTGGACCAGGGCTCCAGTTCTGACTCAGTGCAGCTCAGCTCCAGGCTCAGCTCCAGGCTCAGCCACGGCTCCTGACAGATGGGACAGAGCCCCGCTCACCCACTCTGAAGCCAGACTCCCACATGAACACTTGGCACCCAGCAGGCAAGACTGAGGCCCAGAGGCCTGCCATATTCTAGAATACCAACCCATTAGCTAGGGGACAGCTCAGGCCACTCCCCAGGCTCCAGGCTAAGCTTCCCTGGGCCTGGACCCAGACCCAGATGCTTAACAGTAGGCTCACTTCACCCAATTGGAGGTTGAAGATTCAGGTCGACCAGATTGTTACCTGTCCTGAGCCTCTGGAGAAATTCCAGATTGGAACTAGTGGTCCCTCCAGTACAAAATCAAAAGTGAAAACATGAAGCCTAGACAAACTAGCATTCCATAACTAATAAGAAAAAAACGAGAACACCTGAAGAAAACAAGCAAAGCCAGTCTTCAAGTCAAAGAAGAAACACTTGAGTTTCATAACAGAATACAAACAAATCCACATGTCAAATGCACAATGAAAATCAATAATATGAGAAAACCAAATAATAATTCCTCACTAAATTCTACCAGTCCTGTAGAAGACTCCTACAATAAGAACTCCCTGGACGTAACCTAGATCTTAAAAGATCTTAAAAGAACACAGATCTTAAAAGAACTATCATAAACATATTTAAAGAAATCAAGGAATCCAAAGAACACACAGGCAAACGAATCAAAGAACTAGAAGGAGAGAATGACAAACTGTAAGGAAGTGGAAATACTGAAGAACTCTCAGGCTGAAATGAAAAAGTAAATCAAACATTCATACGTTCAACAGGAAAGGATGGGAGAAAGCCTCAGTAACAGAATGAATGAAGCAGAAAATAGAATATCAAGACTGGAAGATAACACAGAAGAACTGGAATGCTCAAGCAAAGATTATGAAAAATTTAAGAAAACAGAAGAGTGGAATAATCAGGAAATGTGGGACACCATGAAAAGATCAAACCTCCACATCATAAATATAGAGGAAGAAGAAGAATCCCAGGATAATGGTATTGATCAGCTCTTTAACAGAATTGTAGAAGAAAATTTCCTCAAATCGAAGAAAGACAAACCCATACAAACACAAGAAGCACATAGAACACCAAACAGATGACACCAGAAAAGAAATTCCCCATGCCATATCATAATAAAAATGCTAGATTGTTCAAAACAAAGACAGAATACTGAAAGCCACAAGAGAAAAACAGCAAGTTACATATAAAGGAAAACCCATCAGAATTACAGCTGACTTTTCAATGCAAATGATGAAAGTCAGAAGAGCTTGGACTAAAGCATTCCCAGGATTAAATGACTATAGATGCCAACCCAGATTACTTTACCCAGGAAAAATATCCATTATAGTTGAAGAAGAAAGAAAAATCTTTCATGACATAAAGAAGATGAAAGAATGCATGTCCAGAAAACCAACAGTTCAGAAAACACTTGAAATAATTCAAAGAACAGAGCAAAGGAATGACTGTTCCCAAGCAACAAGAGGAAGTAATTAATGAAGGTATAACTGTGGAAATATGAACCTAGACCAAAAATGCAAACATAAAATGAATTGATAGGAAGCAATATACATATCTCAATAATAACCTTAAATACTAATGGTCTAAACTCCCCAATTAAGAGACACAGACTGGGAGAATGGATTAAGAAATTGAATCCATCTTTTTGTTGTCTACAAGAAACCCATCTCACCTTCAAGGACAGGCACCATCTTAAGGTGAAAGGATGGGAAAAATTATTCCAAGCAAATGATACCAAAAAGAAATCAGGAGTTGCTATTTTAATATCAGACAAAAAAACCTTCAAATTAAAATTAATCTGAAGATATGAAGAAGGTCTCTACATTCTTATCAAAGGAACAATTAACCATGGAGATTTCACAATCATGAATATATACACACCAAACTCTGGTGCACCAAACTTCATAAGCACAATTTTGCAGGACTTTAAGGTACAGATCAATCCCAGCACACTGATAGTGGGGGACTTCATACCCCACTGTTCCCATTGGAAAAGTCAACTGGACAAAGAATAAACAGAGAGACATCTGAACTGAGCAACATGATACACCAAATGGACCTAACAGACATCTACCGAATATTCTACCCAAACACCAAGGAATATACTTTCTATTCAGTACCGCATGGAACATTCTCCAAAACTGATGCATACTGAGTCACAGAACAAACCTCAACAAATAAAAAAAAAATCAAAGTAATTCCATGCATTCTATGAGTCCACAATGTAAGAAAGCTTAATATCAACACCAGAAAAAGCCCTACTATCTACAAGAACTTATGGAGACTAAATAACACACTCCTGAATAATGAATGTGTCAAGAGAGAAATAAATAAAGAAAAATATTCCTGGAACTAAATGAAAAGGACAACACAACAAAACCTACAGGACACTTTATTTTTTAAAATATCTTTAATTTTTTTTTATGTGTATGAGTGTGCTGTCTGCGTGTAGGTTGGTGCACCTGTGTTGTGCAATGCTGCGGAGGTCAGAAGAAGGCATCAGATTCCCCTGGAACTGGAGTTAAAGATTGTTCTTAGCTGCCATGTTGGTGCTGGGAATTGAACCTGAGTCCTCTGCAAGAGCAGTCAGCACTCTTTTTTTTTTTAAAGCTGGGCATGGTGGCACACGCC